>CAKNXH010029002.1:8824-18962 GCA_932178445.1 Andricus quercusramuli | reverse complement strand
AGAGACTCCTTCACTGATGTTACGTCCTGAATGCGGCTTTGAGGCACACCCAGGTATGTATAGGTCTCTCCAGTGTTGAGATGTCTAATAACGCTTATATCCACAAGCTCAGGGTCCTTGGCAACGCCAGTAATCTTTCCTTTCTTCAAATGAATTTTGGCACACTTGTCCAAACCAAAGTACATCCCAATCTCTCCTGTGTAGTTCTTGACGATATTTATAGCAGTTTGAAGTTTGCTTTTACCAGCGGCATCGATCTTTAGGTCATCCATATGAAAAACATGAGTGACCTTATGCTCACGCTGATTAGTGTCGCCACAGAGGTATCCAGGAGAATTTCGTAGTGCGAGAGATGGAGGCAGAAGTGTGATGCAAAAAACCAAAGGGCTCATACTATCCCCTTGAAAGACGCCCCTCTGGAAGGTGACCTTGTTCGTCGTCAGACGATGATTCCTAGATGAGATGGTAAATCTAGTTTTCCAAAGGGGCATAAATCTCTCTATGCATCTCACTATGTGTGGATGTACCTTCAAGCTTTCCAACAGACAGATGATAAGTCTATGAGAGGTTGAATCGAAAGCTTTCCGGTAGTCAATCCAGGCCATTGACAGGACGCGCTGATGGACTGTAGCATCTTTACAGACACACCTGTCAATCAGCAGGTTCTCTCGACAGCCTGCTACACCTTTTTTCGAGCCACGTTGTTCGTACATCTCTCGCCATACAGGCTCAATTCGTCGAACAATCCTGTTGTTTAGGACAGCTGTAAAGGTCTTATACAGTGTGTTCAAACAAGTTATTGGCCTGTAATTCTCTGGTTTGGACAAGTTGCCTTTTTTCGGTAGGAGTATAGTGCGTCCTAACACCAGCCACTGCCGATTGGGCGTCTCCGACTTTAAATATGAGGTGAATATGCGGGCCAAATGTTGCTGCATAGAAGTAAACTTCTTCCACCGAAAGTTCTTGATACAATCTGGTCCAACACCGGAAAAGTTCTTCGTGCCTCTAAGTGCTTTTTTCACCTCTTCGGCAGTGACTGATGGGCACTCCTCCTCAGATTTTATGAGGCTGTCGCAAAACTCCTTGAAGCGGATCTTCTTTCAACTCTAGTGTTGTCGGGATCTTGTACACCTCTCTCCAAAAAGTCTCTACCTCCTTGGGCTTGGGTGGATTTTTTACAAAAACAGTGGGATCACTGAAGAGGCGTGATAGGTCAGCGAGAAACTGTTGATTCTCCCTGATCCATCTCTCCCTCTTCTGTATCATCCTCCTTGCGTCAGATAACAGCCTTATTTTGTCAACAATATGCTGGTTGATTGTCAGCAGCTTTGACTTGCTTAGTGTGTGATTAAAGGTCCTTATTTCTTGAGCGAACTTTCGAACCCTTTCCGTGAACGGTATACCAGATGTTATGTGGTCAATCACACATTGAACACGGGACGCATTCTGTCTTGCCCATCCAATTTTCTTGTTCAGTTGATGCAAGCGTCTTCTTGTCTTTTGATCCATCGTCGGTTTCAGCCTTCGATTTGAATCAGCCAAAGCTCTCGCAGCACCATAAACTGAGCAATTGATGGTCCAGAGGTCGGACTCTTGCGAGATATCTCCACGACGGGAGGCATCCATTTCAGCCAGATCTTGGGGCTTAAGAGGAACTTGCATGTTGATGTTCCTCCTTGTACTGAAATTGCGATCATCTTCCAGAAGGTGCTTGGTTTCTGCGGTTGGTCTTAATGTCGTTTCATCTTCGTCTGCAGCTTGTTCAAACAGCGGTTGAGGAAGCGCTCCGCCTACATATCCATTTTGCCGGCGGTATTCGCCTTGATTTCGCAAAGACTGATGCGAAAAGTACTGAAGCTCTGAGTGTTTCAGGCATCACAGAGTATGCATACGTGACATAAAGCCTCCGCGAACAGGGATAGTGCTGGCATCGTAGCAGTCTAGCACGTCATTCTTAAGTTGATATATGGTATAATGTAGTGTAAAAAAAAAAATGATGGATGTTTTTGAAAAAAATACAAATATTATAGATAAATGAATAGGTCAATTTTTTTCAAATAATATCAAGTGTTTGAAGTATGCTTTTTAAAAATAATGGAATATGCAATTGATGATCTGAAATAGCAGATAAAATTGTTGTTTAATATTCTATTTTGTCAATAAACCTGTGATTAGCCTAAAAAATCTTAAAACTGTAGTTTCTGTTGCCTTGGCATTAGTATATGACAATGCATAGAATGGCGCAAGTTTTTGTTGGACATACGCACATTAGAGGGACAAAACATCGCGTTGCTCTTTTTTACATCGTGAGAGATGCCGGGAAATGAACAATCGATAGAAAGTACTTCATGGAACTTTTTGTAAACTATACGCGTGACAAAAATATAATTGCAAGTAATTTTCAAGACTTTTTTTTACCTATTTCCAATGGTTGGTTCATATTGAAGAAGCATAAGAAAAAAATCTTATATTTTCAACATTTATCAGTTAGTATATTCAGTTTTGATCAAATCTAACGTAGGAATAACGTTCTAAGTTTTTTGTTTGCAAAATAGATCCATTTTTAATCAAAAAGGTTTTCGACAAAATACGTAATTTCCCAACCAAATATTTCAATATTCTACTGAAAAGTATAAATTTGTAACCAAAAATGGAATAGTTAAATTTTCAGTTGAATTTTGAAGATGAAAAAACGACTTTTCTAGACGGCAGCTGAATTTTCAACGCAAAATGGTAATTTTTAACCAAGAAAGATGAATTTTGTATCCAAAAGGACGTATGTTTAATAAAAAATTTGCATTCTCAAATAAATAATTAAATTTTGAAACAAAAAGATGAATTTCGAACCAAAAATATAATAGTAATCTTTTCAAGAAATAACTTTTTGTATATATTTTCAATTGCGCAAAAAAGTAGACTCTGAATGTTGAGCTTTCAATAATATTATTTTTCAAATATAACATTATTTATTAATAAGCTCAGATATTGAAGAATGTTCAGTATACATTGATGCATTAAACAGTTTTATGAAACCAACTTAAAAATCCCGGTGATTACTGTGTACCCAAGACTAAAGAAAATTTGGCTCCAAAAGCATTAAAGAATCTTTGGAAATTTCCCTAGTGTAATACCCTTATTATTATGAGTCATGAAATGAGCAAATTTTCTATTAGCATCGGTCAGGTGGTTGCTATACTTGGGCTGGTATCTAGAGTCTTTCTAGAGCAACCCTTTTTCCCAGCCTCTCAGAAATATAAGCTGGGAACACCGTTACATAAATGGTCGCACCAACGCCGGAACAGAAAAGTAATGTTGAGTTGCACTTACCTTACTCTTAGGAGCCAGACACCTGCTCGGTGTCACTCCAAAATTATTCACGAAATTTAAATCAACTCGACTAAATGAAAGTAGACTAACTTAAGATAGCTCAGGGAGAAGGATTTGTGGGGGCGAAAAAAGTACTTCGAAAGTTAAATGTTGAAAAAAATTACATTGGAATGTTCAATTAAATTTAAGAACTAATGTTCAAATTAATATTGATGTGTGTGTATTTTGAAACAGGATTCAAAACCCGAACCATGCTTCAACCACTCCGGAACTCTTTGGTCCGTTAAAGATTAACGATCCAAATTTCATTATTGAATTAACTACTTACTAAAAGCACACGAAAAAAAGCTTAACCTAATTTTAATTTAAATTAACTTCATTTGAATGGAAACCACATTAACAATCCTGTTATCTTACACTATTCAATGTGGCGTCAGCCTGAAAGATCTAGATTCGTTCGCCATTTCTGGGCACTTTACACTTTACATACTCGCATCAATCATTCTACATAAAACTAAACTCAACAAAAGCAAGAAAAAAATAACTTGAAAAGGGCAGAGATTCTTTTTTAGTTATTTGAGCCTTCAGTGAAGAAAGTGAAAATATGTTTTTTCTCATTTGAAATTAACAATTTTCAAACTGCACAGAATATATCTCACTTAAATGTTTGGTAATAATAGAAGAAATACAAGGGCACCTTCCTGGTCTAGTAGTTTAAAAACAAGATGAGAGCGGAAAAATTAGTAATAATCTATCATTCATAACTCTACAAGTTCACAGTTCACCCTTGGCTCTCTAAATAACAAACAATAATATGAAGGTAATCAAAAAGTATATGCGCGACAGAATGAATTTAATTTGTAACTAACTACTCATTAAGGTTAAGTGAATACATTTCTCCTTATTCAAATTCGCATTAGTTTGTTCTTGAAAACGTGAGCGAAATTTCACTTAATTATTTGAAGCATATTATATTTTTCCATATATTAGTAATGTGTATGAGTATTGTTCACTTATCTTATTCTTCTTCCGTAAATTTCACTGCCAATAATAGTCCTTTGAGTATTGCAGTACACTGAATACACTCTCACAAAAATCCTTTCGCAAATTTGTATGCCACTTATATTCCTTCAAAGATTGAAATAAACTGAACACCCGCTCGGAAAATTTTAGGAATTGAAAACTGTAATTTTCCCTTCGTATTTTTATAATATTTACAAAACGTAATTTTTTGTAAATATTGTGTCTGTGTTCGCAATTGATGAATTGAACAGAACAAAACAAAGCAAATGTATTTTATTATTAGGCCTTCATTTCACAATATTTTTTGTTGTATTTATTGTGCAGAGTGTATGTAAATAAATATGTTTTAGATCAATTAAACGTGGAAATTCGACGAAAACTGGGGGGGGGGGGGAGTCAAATTCTACACAAATCTTGTTGACTCTGCGTGGAAGGAGAGGTGATGGGTATCGTAGATTAAAGAGGCGCTGAATGTTGCTGAGATAACTGATTTATTTGTTGAATTACACTACACGACTGATGAGATCACATTTCGATAGCACACGTCGCCCGCACGTCCGCCTTTGATAAAACACTAGAGTAACTGAGCTGAGGCGACGCGCGGAAGCTGATGGGAGGGAACTTGACGGCCCTCAAGTGGCGCCCCCCACGGAAATGAGCTGAAGCCAACCATACCGCCCGCCTAGTTCCTCGAACGACTGCTAGCCGTCCACCGTAAAGGTCAAATTTTCGTTCTCTGATTCGGCTGAAGCAGCTCCCAGTGGTCGCTCCGACAAAGCGACCAAAGGCAGCAATGCTAACTTGGTGATTGGACGCACATATTCGCCATTGGAGGTCCTGATGATGGCGACCCGCACCAGACCGCTCTTGCCGGGGTGGGTCTTGAGAATGCGAGCTAAGCCCATCGCCCATTGACTGACAGGAGACTGGGGCCGACAACCACAACGATATCTCCAACCTTGAGGTTCCGTCGCGATCGAGTCCATTTCGTTCTCTGCTGAAGTGTATTGAGGTATACGAGACTACAACGGTTCCAAAACTGATTGCGGAGAGCTCTGACCAATTTCGAATGGGTCAGGTGCTCGGGATTTTGTCCTTGTATCTCGATATCTGGGATAGAGGTCAATGGTCCTCCAATGGTAAAGTGACCTGGAGTCAAGGCGTTGATATCATCAGGATCACCTGTCAATGCAGTGAGTGGGCGACTATTGAGAACCATTTCGATGCTAGCTAGGAGCGTGCAAAACTCTTCGTAGGTGAGCCGGCGGGTTCCTGAAACGCGTTTAAGATGTGTCTTCACCAGCTTGACCCCGGCTTCCCAGAGGCCCCCAAAGTGAGGAGCTCCCGGGGGATAAAGTGCCATGTTACTTCCTGTTTGTCGCGAGCGATCCAGAAACATCTGTCCAGTTCAGCCGCGAAGATTCAAGAGCTTCCCGGAATTCAAAATCATGTCCCCAACGAGTTCGAGATGTAACATTTTTGTGGCGAAGCACACCAAGACGATGTAGCCCTTGGTTGAGCGAATGCCTCTTCCCTTTGCAGATAGCATTTAGAAGGGTCCTGCGTAATCCAATCGGGTCTTTGAGAACGGCTAACTCGGAGTGACACGCACCGCTGGAAGACGAGCCATCGCGTGGTGGGCTGGACAAGCTCGAGAGCGGATACCCATGACACATTTCGCCAGGGCAGAGCGCAGTTTCCATTTTCCTCCAAGGATCCAAGCACGATGTAGCATGTAAGCGTATGTTGTTCGAAAGCTTCCGTGCAGTGAGCGTTGGTGTGCCTAACTGATGATAAGGCCTGCAAGTGAGCAGCGTCGATCAATCACTGGTGGGTGTCTCTCTGCATACGACAAGCCGGAATTCTGTAGTCGACCTCCCACTCTTACGATCCCATCCCTGTCGATGAACGGGCCCAAACGTTGAAAGGGAGGTCGTGCAGGTGTGGAAGTTGGGTTTCGTAATAGTTCGAGATCTTCTTGAAGCCATAAGGATTGGCTCAGGCGTACACAGACGCGAAATGCGGCCTTCAATTCATTCACGGTGATAAACTTCCATTTGGGTTCGAGGTTGTGTCGGCGCTGTTTAGTCCCACGAAGCATGTATGCGACGACTCGGAGAAGTCTTCCGAGATCAGAGTGTCTATCCAGGAGTTCTGTGTCGAAGCTCTTGAATGCGTAACAAACCTTGGTGGTCGGAGGATGGACGAACAATTCAACTGGAGCTGGACTGTTGATGGAAGGCAGAAGATCATCAGAGGAGGCAAGCCAGTCAGGACCGGTCCACCACAACTGGCTCGATGATAGTTGCGCAGGTGCGATGCCTCGTGTTTCTAAATCTGCCGGGCTGGATTCCGTGGGAACATAACGCCAGAGTGACGGTGGCAGCAGCTCCAGAACGTGTTTGACGTATTTGCCGATCAAAGCTTTTCCAGTGGGCTCACTCGCCGCAGCCAGTGTAAGACTATTTGAGAATCAGTCCAGGCAACGCAGTTGACGATTGGTAAGTCTAATTCAGATGCCAACGATCGTAGCAATTGAGCCGCCAACAATGATGCTCTGAGTTCCAAATGAGGAATTGTCATTCTTGGGACTTGGGTTGCAGATGGCCGGAGACTCCGAAATGGCGAGAGTTTCGTCTTAGCTGCGAGAAGCCGAGCGCAGGTCTGACTCGTGGTTGAACTGACACGCGAGTAAACTGTGGAGGCCATAGCCCGTATGAGTGTGGAATCGGTTCATCCCACTCAAGACCTGCTCTCCACAAATCCTGGACAAGTAGTTTCGCTATTAGAGTGACAGGCGCGATCCAACCGCAACGATCAAACAGTCTAGCAATAGTGGCTAAAATGTTGCGCTTCGTCGAATTATGCAAATCAATCTCGGGTGGAGTCAGACGAAAACAATCATTCTGCGGATTCCAGTAAACGCTGAGCTCGTTGATGAGGCCTTCGCTGCAAAGTTAAAGACAGGTCGGGCGAAGGCGGTCTTGTTCGTGTAAATCTTCGAGCAGCTCTGGTCTATTGGCGACCCATTTTTGGAGAGGGAATCTGCCCAGCTGCAAGAGATGAACGAGCTGGTCCCGTAGCTGCTTCGCTTCTTGAAGGTCATCGCATCCCGTCAATATTTCGTCGACAAAGCGATCTTTCAAAAGTACTCAGGCTGCATCTGGCCAGGCTGACCCATGATCTGTGCACAATTGTTGCAGGGTTATCAGGGCGAGATAAGGTGAGCATGACTCACCATAAGTCACAGTCAACAGTTGGTAGTGTACGACTGGGTCGCGCTCATGGGCGCTCTACACGATGCGCTGCAAATCGATGTATTGTTTGTTCACCAGAATCTGCCGATACATCATGCAGACATTGGCTATTGAGGCTGTAGCCCGTGAACGTAGGTCTAGATGCATTGAAGACCACTCTCAGGCGGCGATGATGATCTCCCCGTTGCCAAATTCCATGATGTGGTATGTAGTAAGTGGAGCAAGCGTTAGCGCGCAGCTCGGTTGGAGGTATGAGTTTCATGTGACGAAGTTGAGCGTATTCCATCATAAAACAAGTGTACGCTTCTGCCATTTCGACGTCCTGATTTAACCGCCGATATAGGAAGCTTAGGGAGGCTAAAGCTCCGTTTAAACTCTCACCTAGCATTTTTAGACCATCGTGTCTAAATGGTAGGTGAACTATATATCGTCCTTCAGAAGTTCGTTGGTGACGAGCAAAGATGCCTTCGCACTCTTCGTTCAACGGGGACGAGCGTGAGACCCGTGGAAAATCCTCCAATTCCCAGAACCGTTGCATTAAGGAGATGAGCTTATCATGCCATGTCGTCTCTGGGCAAGTGAGAAGTGTGGTACAGGTAGTCATCGTTGAATGAATATCTCACATATATCTCACATATGAGTCTCACAGAAACAAAGGGTGAACGTCGGCTCCAAATGGAAGATCGATGACTCGCGTATCGCCGAACCGTGGGTCGGCGAGATCCAGTCCTTGCCAATCGCGCATTGTTTGTTCGCTTGCATATCCTGCTGGTGTAGCGAGGTTCAATTCCTAAAGGCAATAATCCACAACGGGCACAGGCGAGGAATCGTCACCTGGATGAATTTAGAAGTGAGTGCGGGTTCGAGCGTGGTCCATGGGACCGCCCGCCACTCCGCTTATGGTGATCGACGTTTTGTGTAAGGAGGCTTGAAGTTTGCGAGCAAGACTGATCGATGTCAATGTCAATTCAGCACAGAAGTTCAGCAAAGCTCGCACCATTACAGGTTGCCCGTCACTGCAACTCACTTTTACCATGGCTGTAGGGAGGAGGACTAGTCAAGAGTGAGACGCGTCCTGGGCAGCTCTAGATGTCTCAGAAGGTGCCGTGCCAGTCTGAGAAAGTTTAGCTGGAGAAGGTTCGTTTGATGATGACGCTCCTCGCTTGCGATCCGTTGGTTGGAGCATGGTGTGATGACGGCCCTGGCAGATAATGCAAGTCCCGGGCGATGGGCAATTGATTGAGGAGTGGCCTGGTCTCAAGCAGTTGAAACAGAGACCTCCCTTCGTGGCGAATTCCGTGCGCCCCTTCAATGTTAACCGGATGTAACTACTGTAGCGAATGATGTGATGAGGGCCGCGACAATGTTCGCATGAAGTTCTAATCGCTCGACGAGCTTAAGCAGGGCTCACCACTTTTAGCAGGTGCAGACTGACACGACAAGTGCGACACTGACAGAAAGTTTTTCTGCAATTTTTTTTTTCGGTTTCCAGGAATCCTGGACAGAGTTACGGTCTTGACGGGCACGGTTCATTGCGGCTCATTGTTCACACCGTGAGGGATTAGGGACCAGTCGAAGAACAAGTTCGACGAAAATTTATTGGGGTCTATTTGACCTAGTCTTCGTCACTGACACTGTCAGTCTTGTCAGTCAAAGACTGCATTCTGGCGAGCCCTGAGCTAAAGCCTTATGGCTGCGTCGTTGGCGTTGTTACTAGGATATCGGCATTTAAGCTCGGCTCGCTAAACCGTTCGGTGGCCGTGAAGATTCTGAAGAGATGAGAGTGCAATGGCGTCGTTGTAGAAACTGAGAAAGAACAGCGTAAGTTACTGAATGGTCGGCATCCAGATCACGGTAGGCATCAGCGCGCTTGAGTTCATCCTCCCAAGCTCGTCGAGTGTCTGAATCCATGCACGTTGTAGCTATCGACACGAACCCATCGTCCCACATGTCAACAAGACGATAAAGCGCTCGGAGTTGATCGCGGTGACGATCTAGCGTGTGGATCAGTCGTTGGAGTGCAGCCGCCGTCTCGTGTCCGTGATTTTAAATTATTTTTTGTGTAATAAAAATGTGAATTTTCGATTTTTCAAGGAAATTCAAAAAGTCATTATGATAATCGTGTAGGGCGTACAAAAAGAAGCGTTTTTCTTGCCTAGACTTTTTTTCGTATCATGCGTTGTTTGGCTGAAAATGTTAATTTTCGTTTCTTCCTTTGGATTTTGAAAATGCAGTAACTCTGCAAATTCCTATTTAATCGAAAAATGTCATAAAAATAAATTGTTTTAATTTTCAAGTACTATGAACAGCCAAACATATAATTTTCAAATTTCGAAAAAAATGGTCTCAAAACTTTTCAAAATGAGTTCACTTTTTCAATTTTTATCCAAAATGGCTGGCTAACGAACTTGACCTTTAGTTTAGGAGACTCAAAGAGTAAACCAATGGCCAATCCAATCGGTCAATTCTTTTGAAAGTATCGTCCTCACGGATAGACATACCTACGTTCATACATGCAGGCAGACACATTC
>CAKNXH010029001.1:15676-34244 GCA_932178445.1 Andricus quercusramuli | reverse complement strand
AAGTTTCTTATGCAAAACTGAAATGTTGCATCAGTAAAAATTTAATTTTGACTTTTGAATCCCTTCACTTTAATTCCATTTTTACTTCTTATGATGTTTCCTTAAATATTCTATTTAAAATTGTACAAAAAGACATGTCTATTTGTATTTCGATATTGTAGAATTTTAGTTTTTGAACATTGAAAAGTTTAGTAGCCGGGAATGTTTTTCTTAGGGTAACTTCTCACGAAGAAAAATTACAAAATTAAAAAAGAAATTAATACATTTACATTCCATTACGTTACATACATTTGGAGAAGAATAATTATTGAATGCTCTTTTCAATCTTTTTCTTTGTTTGGAAAATGAATTTGAAAATTAAAAAAAAACGTTGCAAAAAATGCAGTTGGTAGGAGTTATAATTTTTCAGAAATGATTTTTTTAATTTTGAACTTTGCTCTGTGAAAGGAAACTCTTAGATTTCAGCAAGCACTCTGAAAATATTTAAAACAATTTCCAACGATTTTTATGATTTTTATCTAAAGTTAATCCAAAGAAATAAAATTCTTAATTAATGAAAAATAAAAGTACCGAATAATAAATGCCCGAATTTTTATAATTCAAAAATCCAAATTTATCGAATTCTATGATTTAAAAAATATTCAATTAACGAATTATTAAACTAACTTAAATTTTTTAATTCGCGAAATTCAAATTTCAATAATTAGTAAATTAATGATTAAATATTTAAAATAATTATAAATTATTTCATCAATCCCGTCGTGCTGGATACTTCAAAGAAGTTTGAAATATTTAATAAATTACTTACCTAATTATTTAATGAATTATTTACCTTAAAATATATTTTCGGCAAATTTTAATTTCTCAATCTTAATTACTTAGGGCATGAAATAATTCATTACTTTTATAATGCGTTTATTATATAATTTGAAAATTATATGATTCAATTTTGGATTTTGGAAATTTTAAAATTTGATAATTTATTATTCGATATTTCTATTCTTCGTCAATAATTTATCTATTCCGTATTTACGGTTATTCCCTTAATGTGAAGCAGTTCCAGATAAAAAAGTCAAATTCAGAAAAGTTTCAATTTGGAAGCGGTTTTTTTCATTTAAATTACAAGACTTCCAATTATGCAATATTGAAGGGTGTTACGGCATAACCGTGAAGTGCCACTTTTTTCAAAACACGTTTTATTGGCTCAAAAATTCTCTAAAATTCCACCGCACATTTTGATGAACAAAATTTTGGACTCTGAAATTGTTTAAACAATTTTTGTTTGAACAAATTGTTCAAAAATGCAAGATACGGGAAAACTAATGGCGCCATATGATTCTGCGGAAAAAATTACATAAAGTCCATGTATTGGACAATTTTTTTGTCCACCCAACTTGTTATGCAGTATAAATACAAATTCTATAACATTTAATTGTTTATTTATACTTCGTCACCAATTGGTTCCATGAAAAATTGCGAAATGCATATATAATTGATGATATTTCTTCCGTAGAATCGAATGGCATTATTATTTTTTCCGAATCTCGCTTGTTAAACAATTTGTTGAGACAATTTAAAAATAAATGTTTTTCTTGAAAAGTCTTCTATTAGTTTTCATGCTATTAGAAATTCAGCCTATGTATCTCGAAAACAATTACCTTTTTTAAAATTTTGTTTATTGAGATCTGTAGAGCTCCATCAAATCTCGAATGTACTTTACTAATTTTGTTATAAGAATTCAATTTTTGAGAAAGTTTTGTCTCTCTCCTGAAAAATTTATCTCGATGGATCTTCATGCTTTTGCCGCGACACCTCGCCTCAATTGCAAAAAGTACGCTTCAAATTTAATTAAAATTAAATCAAATTAAACATTTCTGGTAAATAATGTATGTATGCTGATCTACGTAAATTTAATATTTTACTGCAATATAAAATTCCATTTATTTGGATCCATTGATCCTCTAAATCTTCTGCTCACTCGCCAGAAGTACATAATTCAAGTCATAGTACTGCCTGGATCTTCGTGGGCTTACTCTTTGGCTCATTCATTCACATCATTGACGGTGACTCATTCACGCGCTTTGACGCGGTTGCTATGGAAACAATGAAAAGTTGTAGAGGGCAGCACCTCGATATAGACGAAAAATAGTTAGCTATATATTTTCGGTATCCCCACTCCTGACCCTTGCCGCATCTAGGTAAAATATCTTTGTTTATAATAATGTCCGACTTTATAATTAACAATATAAACGAGGTACTCGACTGCAACCGACTGAATCCTGATTGGTTGAAATGGTGTTTCGCGATTGGCGTTACTATGGAAAGTTCAAACAGATGAAATAGGCTCTCAGGGATGTGACTGAAAAGGACAATACTGTGTCCACCACAATAGTCTCTTCTGAATTTGGTGACAATTAGTCAACAAATTCGGTCCAGATGATTTTGAATTACTGTCCAAGACGTCCTCTCCGAAGTATATGATCAAACAAGCTGACTACTAAATTCCTACTAAGAATCAATCCGAATTAGGAACCATAGCACCAAAAATGTTGGCAGTGACATTCGGGCCTGAGCTACAGAGGTCCCACTCGCATTGCCGGGGATCGACATTAAACCTTCCCAATAAAAGATATCATGAATTCCGTTCCGAGGGAAATGTGTTATTTAGGAAATCAGGAGTCGGACGAAAACTTGGATTCAGTAGCATTTCAAGATGTTCAATAAATATTAGGGTACGACCAGCCCTATAGGCTCTGATTCTTACCATTTTTATTTAAATGGAAAGTCTTTTAACAAATGATTTTAATTCTAAATTATGGGAAAAATTAAGAAGGAAAAAGACCAAAAGAAAAGAAAATCAAGAATACGGAAATAGTGGAAAAGAAAAAAAAACAGAAGCCGGTGTATAGCTCCGCGGAATGTATTTCGGGTTATGATTCTAATCCTGCAAAAGTTAGTGTTTTTCTTATGTCAAAAGGTGAAGAAGATGTTAAACTATGACAGGAAGCAATACGACGCCACAATATAATTTTAGAATTGGGTCATAAAGTTTGTCAGTTGTATTTTTCTTCGAAAAATATTTTGTTGGAACGAGAAGTAAAAGCAGCTGATGGAAAAACTGTCCTCGGAGTAGTGAGTTTATCGTATTTATTTTTCATTACAAAATTTATACAATTTATTTTGTTTAGTTTCATTTTTCACATAAACTTATTTTAAAGTAAACTAAATATTTTATTTCTAATTTTATTTTTTAATTGGATTTAAAGGTTAAGTAGGTATTTTATACGCGGGGCTTATTTTTACTTATTTATTTTTTGTCAATTTTAATTGAACAAATATATAAATAAGAATAGACACTACATATTCAGCCTCCAAATGCGATTTATTAATAAAATTATAAATACAATATTTAGTTCACTTTTAAATAATTTTAAACTAAAAGAAAACTAAATACTGTATTTTTAATGTTATTATTAAATTGGATTCAGAGGCTGAAAAAGTGTCTTTTTATTTATATATTTTCCAATTTAAATTGACACTACACGTTTAGCCTCTAAATTGAATTTAATAATAAAATTATAAATACAATATTTAGTTGTTTTCAAAAACTTTAAAATTATTTTAAAGTAAACTAAATATTGTATTTTTAATTTTATTATTAAATTCTATTTAGAGGCTGAGTATGTTGTGTCAATTTTCATTTATATATTTGTTCAATTCGAATTGACAAAATATGTAAGTAAAAATAAACTCCGCGTATAAAATACATACTCAACCTCAAAATCCGATTAAAAATAAAATTAGAAATACAATATTTATTTTACTTAAAATAAATTTATGTGAAAATAGAAAATAAACCAAATAAATTATATAAGTTTTTAAATAAAAAATAAATACAATAAACTTACTACTCTCAGGACAGCTCTTTCATCAGCTGGTTAAACTTCTCGTTCCAACAAAATATCTTTTAGAGCAAAATGCAAATGACACATTTTATGACCCGGTTTGAAAATTATATCGTCTCGTTGTATTTCTTTCTGCCATAGTTTGACATTTTCTTCACCTTTTGGCACAAGAAAAACACTAACTTTCGCAGGATTAGAATCATAACCTGAAGTACATCCTGGAGCTATACATCGGTTTCCGCTTTTTTTTTTTCCTTTTCCACTATTCCCATATTCTCAATTTTCTTTTCTTTCGGGGGCTCTTTATCGTTCTTATTGTTCCCCATAATTTCGAATCAAAATCATTTGTCAAAACACTTTCTATTAGATGAAAATGTTAAAAAACGGAGCCTGCCTATATACATCTGCCATGTATTTGTTGACAAATTCAGGCTCACATGCCACCCAGCGCCACCTACAACTTAGCGGGAAATTTTGAAATGGGTTGAGTTGCTCCAATTGACAAAAGGCGTCCCATTTGCTTCTTGAAGTCTCTCATTAGGTCTGGAGGGATCAGGATTCTTCAGGATGGTCTCATTTTCGAAAGGTATATAGAATAAAAAAAGAAAAACAGGGAGAATCTATTCTTAAGCTTAAAATATCTTAAATAATTAACCCAGGTCTTGGAAAACCGCGCAGTTTCTTGATTGGCGGGAGAAAAAGAATGAAATTATTCCAAATAGAAAAACCGAAATAGTCTTAATCTTGAAATTTGAGGAATTGTGACTTGCAAGTACTTTGCAACGTTACATTTTGCTTAATTTTAGGAAAAATTCGAATCATTTCAAAGTAAATTTAGCAGACTCAGAAGATTTCAAAACAAAATTTAGAAGCGTTTTTGAAATTTTGAGAAGTTGCAAAAGAATAAAAACATTTTCTTAAAATCCCTGGGAAAATTTCAAATGATTTCAAAACCTTTCTTATTGGCCCATTAAGTGTGTATTGCACTTAATTCAAGCGGTAAGGAAGAACTTTATTTTTTAGTTTCAAAACGTGAGATGGTATGATTTGACGTATTTCATTTCGAGGTTGTCTGCTTTACGTTTATATAGTAATGTAAACTTTTTTTTCGTAAAATAAAAGTCACAGATGACAAGTTTTTATTACTTTGTTATTTTGTAAGAAAATTTTAGGAGAAATTGAAAAAGATTTGGAATGATTTCATAAAATTTCGAAAAAGAATTTAGAAGATTTTAAAACGAAAGTTTTCAATTTTGCAACATTACAAAATTTTAGAAAAAATTTGAATCCTTTTGAAAGATAGTAAGAAGGTTTTTTAATTATTAATGATAAAGATGTTTGAAGAAAAAAAAACTTCTCTCAAAAGTCCTAGGAACGTCAAAATGTTTTTTTTACATTGAAATATAATTTTTAGAGAATATTTACAAATACTTGAAAATATTTCCAAAATTGTCAAAAAAGAATCTTGGAAATCCTTTTTTTTTTATAGACACAAGATGATTTTTTTTAACAGAAAATATTATACTAGGGCTATTTTAATCGAACTTTGGTAGAATTAAAGTGGTAGAATTTTAAAAGACAGCAATGAATAATGTTATCAAACAACAACAAAACATACGTTTGATGTTTTTTTTGTCAAATATATAGCAATCGATTGGACATCATATACATATTATGTCATTCAAAATTTGGTCATTGCAATATTTTTAATATTTCTTATCCTTGGTCCAATAAGAACAATTTTTTGACTTTTTGGTCCAAAAAACGTGGCAGATGAAATCTTATAGAAAGCTCTAATCAAAATCAAATAGTAGAATTTAATTCTACCTTGAAGAATAGCTCATCCAGAAATACTTTGAAAATGCCTGTTTCATGTTTTTTAATATTAATGAAATATTGAAAGTACGATGTCAACTCAAGATACACGCAGTGAATTATATTTTGTTGATATGAAAAATAATCTGCTAATTTCAAAGAACTTTAATTAAAAAAAAAGATCTCATTCATATTGAATTTACTGGAATTTTCTCGATATAATTCTAGCATTGGTAGAGCTAACGTTGGGAAAATCATCTTTTAGTACGCACGCATTTTCTACAGGTTTTAATGTTCAAACTTGTAATGAAAAAACTTCCTATCTCTACAGAAGTCGTGAGTTCGATAATTTTTTTGAATATGTGCTTTGTAGTTGTGTAAGTGGGTTTATTAAGATTTGATAAAACAAAAGGAAAGACAGAAAAAGTGAATTTATTTTAATAAAATAAATTTTTTTTTAAAATAAAATAATAATGGTCTGCAGAACAATATTTTTCGGTACTAATAGCTCCGGACTACGATTTTGGCTATTTGTACTGAATTTCCTATCAGTCAGTGATAATGAATATAGGGACTTCCAAGAAATGTTTTAGTATTCTTCCAGGAGAAATGAGCCCATTGAAAAGGAAGGTCAGTTTGTCCATCTAGATGTGCAGACCAACTATATTGCAGGGTCAACTATAGGACAGCCCTTAAGATGGCTAAAGTGATTATCTCTAGAAGGTTGAAACAAGAGGTTCAAATTGATTATCTCAGAGTCTTGACTTGGTCATCTCGTACGGTCGGCTCAAGCGTCATATAGAACCGAACAGATCATCACACAGGACGGAACTGATTATTATAAAGGGTCGAATCGCTCATCATAGAGGGTCGATTTGGTATATCAGATTTTCTATGTTTGTTGGCCTTTTTCTACTTATTCCAGTCTCTCTCTTATAAGAGACTGAAAATGATAAAATTACGCAAAAACAGTGTACGTTAAAAATATATTTTTGGAGCACGAAAGGTTGAAGACATGGCAAGCTGTCACACTGAATTGTATGTTTCGAAACATTAAAGCGAATTCAGAAACCAATATCCCACATCTCGTTACTTTCTGCATCATCAATGAATGCTGAAATTTTTTGCACGTTTTCAGTTTGAGACGACACGGTGACCACAAATTGATAGCTGAACGTTCAGTTACGTCTTTATCCTAAATCCCTTGAAAGCATCAAATTTGACGTTGAAAATTCAAAAGAATAAGCTTGATTTACATTCCTCTTTCACGTTCTCTCTTATGCACTTCACTCTCCGCGAATGTTTGAAACATCGAAAAGCAGTTTAAATTGATTGAAAACATGTTTAAGTTCAATAAACAGCAACTGTGATGCTGAAAGGCTCAATGACATTCACTCACTCCGAAAATGCTCTAGAGTCTAGACCAGAATCCCGGTAAGAAGCCTTGCATTAAAAAGTATTAGAAATTTGGAATCCCTAAGAATGCCTTTTCTGTCCTTCGTTTTTTAATCCTCATTAGGCGGCGAAAATAATAAGATTGTAATCCCTTTCAAAACCAATCGGAGCTGCCAAACGTAACCTCAAATAAACTAAAAAGACAATTGTCGTTTGAAGCATTAGAACGCGCTGCAAAAGCAAGAAATTTGCAAAATCTAGTAGGGTTATTCACAAAAATACATCTATTTATCGTAAAATATTGGCTTTGTTTAAATATTATCAATTACAAAAATATAAAATGATGATAAAAAATTCAAAAAATTATTTTTCACCATAGCCATCTGTGTGGAAATTAATCCTGCCCTCGTAAAATGACCGATGCTATATTTTAAGAAGCTTTTGACTTCATTATTATTCGAAAAACAGAAAATTCGAAAAAAAGATTAAAATTTTTATATTTCGCGGTTGCTTCGCGGTATCCAAAATTATTCAGAAAAATATCATCGCCGCTGGGTATAGAAAGGGTTACAATTTAAGAGATAACTTCTACTGTTGTGGAGATTCAAAACGGGAGGACAGAAAGGGAATCCAGAAGTATTTAATATTTGTTACGTTACCACTGGGTACATAAAAGTTTCTAATACTTTTTAATGCAAGCCTTCTTACCGGGATGGTTAAGGTTGGCGCGCTTATTTAAAATAATTAAATTGTGCTTTTCCTAGGCGTTCGAGGGTATCCTTGATTACCGGAAGTGGATACGCGTCTCCATCAGTTTTCTTGTTCAGTTTCCTGAAGTCGACGATTAGTCTTCACTTAGTTTCCTCTGAGGTGACTCGCTTCTTTAGGCCCACTCAGACAATTGAGCTAAACGGCGAGATTGATTCAGTTACTATATTTTTTGTGAGCATTTCGTTAATTTGATTGCAGATTTCTTCCCTATGACATTCAGGATGTTTAGGCTGACGTAGGTTGATTATCTTTTCGCCTTTGAGAACAATTTTATGAGAAGCTGAGCTTGTACGTGTTAGAAAATCACCTGGTAGTGTTAAAACGTCGTGATAAGAAGTGGTTATTTTTTCAATCACGTTTATGTGTGTTTCATCGATATGTTGCAACCGTGGGTTTTACTGTATTAACTTTAACCTCGCTCTGAGCTCCTCGAGGGTGATATAATTTATCCGTTTCTTGCGTTCTAGGCGTGAGTTTATGAATTTAAATTTCATCTCATCTTCCGGCAATAGTGTCTCTTTTTCAGTATCGCTGCTAATAGGAGCGATAATCTTTGAGTCGTCGATCCGATAAAGAGAATCAGGAACGTGCGTTTTATTTTTAATTAATAAATGTTCTTGTTGTAGTATGACGATTCCGTCACTCTCAACTGAGTCTATCTTATCGTCAAGTTAAAGAGCCCTCGTGAAAAGAAAGACCAACTTAAGATCACATTAAGACCAGTTTCAAATCATGTTTGGTCTTTTTCTGGTCTTTTACCTTTCAGCCTATACCTGCATCGATTTTAGGGCATTGAAATAGACAACACTCTCTCTCTCTCTCTTGAATAAGGATAGCTGTCAGTATTAACAGACTAGCTATACCTAAAAGTCCCACAGAACCTGGGATGATTTATTATTATTTACGAGATCTAGAGGCTTCAAAGAGTTGCCGTTATATTTATGGAACTCTGTCCCTACCTCCATCTCGTCATCTCTTTCTGTTGAAACTTACAAGAAAGAGCGCCCCCTTTACAATCTATGACTCGTGATGAGGTGTGGAAGGGTTGTGTCGCATCCTCTGTAAAGGACGGTCGGGCTGTCACGATAGCTAACCTCAAAAATGGTTAAGTGAAAGGTGATAGAAAGCCAGATTAGCAATCCAGGCAAATTTTTCCGATTCCTAACACATTTCTTCGTTCTCTTTTGGATTATAAGAGGACCTATTATAAAGAATCCGCTGATTATAAAAAGATCCATCTTCTGAGCTACTCAACAGGAAAGGCAGGTGGGTGTTCATCAGGGTGTTCATCAGACGAATTTGACGAAACTAATGCAAATCTAATCCGCGAATCTCTAATGCAAGAAATGGTCTCCACACAGATTCCTCAAAACTCAACCTCTCAAGTAATGGTTCAATCTAACCTATCTTTTCCGAACACAGACTCCGAAATGGATACGACTATCCCCTTAGAATCTTCAATCAACGTAGCTCCTAATCATAAACCCAAGGAAACCGGGAATCCTTCTGATCAAAGGCCTAATTTGGCTATAAACAAAGCAAAAACTGCTAGCAAGAGAACTATAATTGACTCTCAAAATAAAGTTAGTAATGCTTCTAAGTCGAGACATACTGATAGCACCCAATTTCCTTCCAATCACGAGACTCTAAAACCAAAAAATCTCTACTCGAAAAATAATAAGGGCCCATTTACGGTTGAAATTGATTGTACTGCCAATCCTCCCATCCAAGTTTTGTCTCTAGGCAAAATCCTACACAAAAACTTTAGGGATATAGTTACAGAATGCAAAAAGAAGGGGTCGTCTAGATTCACTGTGCTTTGCAAATCCGGCCCTGGAGCCAATGAAATAGTCGAAAATTTAGAGAAAATAAACCCTTATCTCAAAGCCCACATCCCTAACTTTAGAGTCACTCATTTAGGCATTATAAGGAATGTGCCTGTTGATTTTTCGATAGAAGAAATCAAAGAAAATGCCATCAGTTCTGCTCCTATTGTTGAAGTCAAGCGCTTTGAATGGAAAGACAAAGAGGGGAATCCAACCCCAGGTACCACAGTCCTTCTAACTTTCGATGGACAAATTTTACCACAAGACATCAAACTTTTCTTCCTCTTCCTTCGTGTTGAACCTTATGTCTCTCAACCGAAGATATGCTATTCCTGTTACAGACATGGGCATGTGAAAAGCATTTGCAAAAACCCGCGCTGCTTATACTGTGGTGAAAAAGCCCACGATATAGGTGAGATCTGCCCCAAAGTTTCTGAAAATCCTAAATGTCTGAATAGTGATGGACCCCATTTGGCCATTGATAAATCTTGTCGCAAATACGTTGAAGAAAAAGAAATTAGGAAAATAGCGGCATATAAAAATATCGGTATCAAAAGTGCAGCTTTTCTGCATAATCACGGAAAACTAAATCCTGGAGACAATTCAAACCTTCTCCATCGACCTTTATCCCATCGAAATTCATCACAAAACCTAACGACCCCTCACTTTGACTTCTCTAACTTTCCTGAATTAGGAGATATTAATCTTGAGCAGTTGAGCCAAAACCATAACCAGAACTGTACAGACCAGGACTATAGCAATGCTCTGAAAAAACCCTCTTCCCCAATCAACCGTTCCTATATCCCCTCCTCCTCTCCACTTCCTCATCGAAAAAATACTAATCCATCGCAATCACAATCTCAACCTACTCAACCTTTCTCCTACCTTTACACGAGAGAACCAAGCCCTTCTGGTAATGGAATTCTTTTACAAAACCGACCCTTTAGCTCTCCATCTAGATCTCTTACCCCTCCCCCCTCACCTTCCGTAAATAATGAAAACCTCATAAACATGATTTCATCCTTAATGGATTTACTTAAACTTTTCTCACCAATCATCTCCCTCTTCCAAAGTGGGGGACTTGATCAAATCGTAAAATTCTTCGATTGTATGAAAACCCAAACCCTTACATAGATATCGGATTTTCTAATACTATATATTATTACCGCCCAATAATACGTTAAATTTCTGCGATTATGAGAAATTTAACTAAATTAAGGATTATTCAGTGGAATTGTAGAGGTATCATAAATAAAAAAGGTAACTTGGAAAGAATTTTACATAATTATGATGTTGTATTGTTGAACGAAACTTGGCTCAAAAACAAAAATAACTTCTTTCTAAAAAACTTTAATGTTATTCGAAAAGATCGCGCCGAACACATGGGAGGTGGTTTAATAATAGCAATCAGGAAAGACATTCCATTTACTCAAACTTCGGTTTATGAAGTTCCGGATCATTTTGACACACTGGCTATCTCTATTCCCTCTAATTGGGGGGAACTCATTATAATTAACGTTTACAGAAATCCTAGAGCCCCCAATAGCTCTATTGACTGGAATACTTTCATCAATTCCTTTTCTGGACGTTTCCCCTCCATATTTATTGGAGGAGACTTCAACTTCCACCACCAATCGTGGGGGTGCGGTCTATCCTCTTCATGTGGAAACAAATTATTAGAGGCCGTTGGGAATTCTACCCTTAGCATTCTCAATGATGGTTCTGCTACTCGTTTTACCCGTCCCTCCGAAGCTACATCAGCTATAGACCTCACTATTGTTTCAAGTAACCTATTCCCCCTGAGCGACTGGAAGGTTGACCAAGACAAAATGGGCAGTGACCATTTCCCGATCTCCACCACGGTTGGAATTGCTTGCTCTTCCTTTGAGTTTTTCTCCCACAAATACAATCTGAAAAAGGTCTGTTGGAGCACCTTCCATAAAACGTTAATAGATGTGCAATTCGAAGACGCACACCCTCACGTTACTCCAACTCCTTTCTTAGCACTTCAGACATACTATAACCTCTTTGACCTAATTGATAATGCCCTCCACATAGCAGGTCCAAAAATTGAAAACAAACCCTCCCGAGATCATCCAAATTCCCCACCTTGGTGGAATGAGGAATGCACCAAACTCGAAAGACAAAGAAAGGCCAAACTTGGCAGATATCGCCATAGGTGCACCTATGAGAACTTTCTGGACCTCCAAAAATTTGAAGCCGCTACTAAACGAACCTTCAAAAGAACAAAAATACTAGGGTTTAGATCTTATTGTGAATCTTTATCTTCAACGTCTAAGATTTCTAACGTTTGGAATAAAATCCGAGGCTTCAGACACAGAGTATTATCTCCTCCTTCAGCTACCACTTCCACTGCCAACACTGAAACGGTAATAAAAATGAAGGATTTCATAGAAAGATTCCACCAAGTCAGTGCACCCCCAAATGACCTACTTCCTTTTCCTCCTCTTAGTAATTGCCCAACTCCTTACGTTGCTACCATAAATTCAAACCATCTTTCTGCACCATTCAGACTCCAAGAAATAAAACATGCTGTGAAAAACTCTAAAACCAAATCCTCTCCCGGCCTGGATAAAATTAACTATGAAGTAATACAAAATCTCCCAGATAATATCCTCAATCAGCTTCTAAGAGTCTACAATTTAATCCTGAACGAAGGTTCCTTTCCCGAATCTTGGAGTAATTACCTCGTTTTCCTAATCCCTAAACCGAACTCACATAAATTCCGCCCTATTGCTCTTGCTTCCTGTTTTTTGAAACTTTTGGAGAGACTTATTACTAATCGTTTAAATTGGTGGCTTGAAAACCAGATGCTTATCCACAACTCTCAGTTCAGATTTAGAAAGAATCGATCTTGCAGTGATAGTCTTGCCATTCTATCCACAGAAATTCATACCTCCTTCGCAAAAGATTCCTACACAGCAGCATTGTTTCTTGATGTAGAGGCGGCTTACGATAGGGTAGTTCCTAATATTCTAATTAATGACATGCAGGAGCTGGATGTCCCCTGGAAAATCTGCAAATTCTTTGAAAACTTAATTACAGAAAGGAACGTGTTCTTCAAAATTAACAACTCAAATGTAGGTCCATATAAATTTCAGAGAGGTCTCCCACAAGGGTGCGTCTCGAGTCCAACCTTATATAACATTTACGCAATAAATATTCATAAGCATATCCACCCCTTATGCAAAATTCTACAATTTGCTGATGATATTGTCATATTTTACTCATCACGCAACGTTTATGAATGCATCCACATCTTACAATTAAGCCTCAACTCACTACAAAACTTTTTAAAATTAAGAGGCCTCAATATCTCAGTTGAGAAGACTAAGCTCGTTGTTTTTAATTCCAACAAGGTTCGCATCCCCAGGGACGCCCATGTTACCTTAGACAATAATAGAATCTCTCTTTCTTATGAAGTGACCTTTCTAGGTCTGCTTTTCGACTGCCAGCTATCTTGGAAACCTCACTTTACATACTTAATAGACAGATCCATAAAGTTACCAATATTATTAAATTTCTTAGAGGAACTTGGTGGGGTTCTAACCCCAAATCCTTGCGTATGCTTTATCACTCTCTAATTAGAAGTTTCCTTGAATATGGATGCCAAGCTTTAACAATTTATAGCTGCAAACCATATGATCGGATTTGCAAACTACAGAACCAAATACTAAGACGCCGAACTTAAGGAGCCTCCCCTGCTTCGCCGTTTACAATTCCTAACTAAGAAATTTCTTTTAAAAGTCTCCTCAATGGAAGACCATCCACTACTTGAATCCCTTTACAGCTTAGAATCAACCACAGCTAAAAATAATGCTTACAATTACAGAAATACCTTCCTCTTACTAAATGCCTATATTCATTTAAACAAGTTTGAATCCAAAATTATGTATTCCTATACTCCTATGAACTACCTTTTAGACTACTCTCTCGAATTCGATACTCCTGACATAAACCTACAGTTAGGCGAAATCTTGATGAAAAGCCCTTCTCCAAACCTGGACTTTAATCAATATATTAGAGAAAACCTAAAAAACACAACAGTTTTTTACACAGATGGTTCTAAGGAAGAAGAAACTCAACACACAGGAATCGGAATTACCTGTCCTCCTCTTCAAATCTTTAGAACATTCAAACTATTTCATCACTCACCTATTTTCACGATTGAAGCTGCTGCTCTCTCTGAAGCACTAGAAATTATACTGGAGGAAAAAATATCCCCAGCTGTAATAGCCTCTGACTCCAAAAGCGTCTTACACGCATGCCAACACTTTAACCATTTGGAAATCAAAAATTATTTTATTTACAAAATAAGAAATCTGCTCTTCCATGCGAAAGAAGCTAATATCAAAATTAGTCTCTACTGGATACCTGGACATAAAGGAATCTTAGGCAACGAAGTTGCTGATAAACTAGCCAAAATGGCTCAAACCTCCGGAACCCCCCTGGATTATAGAATCCCTTACACTGATTTCTTTAAACCAATTTATGACACGTATCTTCAACTTTCGAATACTGACTTAGAGAGAGATAGTACACGTAGACGAGTGGGCCTTTATTATTTCCAAAATTTCTTTTCAACATTTCCAAAACCTTGGTTTTTCCAATCAAAGTCAGAAAAAAGAAGCGATATTGTCAGTATCTCTCGTCTTAGAAGCAATCATTACGCTCTTGCTGATATTTTAGCCAGGAAAAATGTTGTAGAGTCCTACGAATGTCCCTGCGGACACCCTGAAGAAGATATTAATCATGTTTTATGGGCCTGTCCCCGCTTTCATGAACAGAGGAAAAAACTCGAACTATCCTTAATTAAAATTAAAAAATCCCCTCCCTTCTGTGTGGAGAGTTTCCTATATGAACCTAATAGTTATGCTTGTAATCTGATTGTTAAATTTCTAAGAGACTGCAAACTACTAGTTTAAACTTTACTACTCTATAATATCGCTTACTTCCTATTTGCTTTTATTTACTTATACACTTCATGCTTTGAATCTTTCACGCTTTACGGTACATGAACCCCACAAGTAGTGAAACCACATACATTGGACACAACAATTCTACTTTGAATTACCCGCCTATTGCACACTAAGCGCTGCTAAGCAACTACTACTCTATCTATACCCTACTCACGTAAATACATATTTAGAAGTCTAGATGATTATAAAATACTTGCTATGGCCGGATAGATCTCGCTGTTATCAGCACGGAATGTCCAACGCGGAAACCTGGATATACCGACAGACCTAGCGCTAAGAAAAAACACCAAAGAAGAAGAAGAAGACTCGTGATGAGCCTAATAATGATGGGATATTGGGGGTTCAAACTGCCGGGACAAGAATATACCTGCCTATACTGTGATCTGAAGTTGTTCTTTTTTTCACGAGGGAGTCTTTATCGATAAATTAAATTTGTAACAATACAAAAATGGAACTTGTATGTTACCGTCTTCTGGCGATGGAATATCATTAGGAATAATTAAGAAATTACGTTACGTGTCCTGAAATTTAAGTATAGTTATTTCCTTAGTCCAATGCTTATCATTTCTCGTAGAAAATGTTGTTGTCATTTGTAGACGTGCTTGATGTTCTATAAGCATTTTTTCCTTGATCGAGTTTTGAGGAACCCCAACTGTCTACTAATAGCTGGACTAATCTTCTGTTCCCATGCAATTGTCCTCCATTTGAATACAGTCGTCTAGACTTTAGATATAGCAGATACTCTGTGTCCAATATTTGCTGCTCGATTTGGACTTCCTCAAAATATACTATGTTCAGGTTTTCTACATGGAGTTGTCTCTCTCGGTTTGGTTGTCGGGTCGTGGACTATTTTTTTTGAGAATTTCGCATTTTCGTATAGCTCTGTGCTTCTTGGTTAGTTGGCTTTGAATGAATCTGTTTCAGGTACTGGGATATTGCTAGTATATTAATCCTCGGAGACAAGATTTGCAGCGCTTTTCTTCTTCCTTGGTTTCTCTTCCTAAACCAGACTTCCGATTCTAGAGTTTCCTACGAAGCTTCATTCAACGTGGAATATTTCAGCGGTCTCACTTGGGTTCCTATTTGCTCTTTTAAATTCATCATGTATTTTTTAATAGCTTATTTTTCTTCTATCTGTAAAGCCAATTGCCTGAACGTGATATATACATGTTCGCTTTGAACCTTCGTACGTCTTAATTGAGGTAAATCGGATGTCCCGTTTTGTTATGACGGTAAGTTTGTCTGCTATTGTAAAATCCAGCAGTAACTTTTTTGCGAGCTACGTTCCTTTGCACGTATTACCATTGCAATGAATTGGGAGGTCTGTTTGAAGTTATGCTTCCATTGTCTAGCCTGTGGTTTCTGCTATGTAAGAATGCCCAAACGTTACTTTTTATTTTTTTCGTTGGGTTTGGGGTCACTGTAAAAACTAGGATTCGATTTGGAAGCTTATTCGGTATTAAAACAGTTCACGCAACGAACCAATTGCAAATTCTAAACTGTCAATTTAAGAAACCAACTTAGCCCGGAAATGACATGGCAATGTACTGCGCGCTCCGACTGTTAGATCTTTTTGACTTTTAAATTCATTCAATACTGAAAGTTTCTGTCCATGTCAACTTGATGCTACGTTGATTTCTTAGATCCTATTAAGGAATAACTTTGAAAAAGCAATTTTGGATTAGGGTTATGTCCAAAATGTATTCAGGATACGTTTAAAAATGGTATAAACCTCAAATTCAAAAAAATTATAACGGTTAAAAATTAAGGATATTTTGAATTCCATGCACTCAAAATTTCTTAAGTTAATTTTTGAATCTATATTTGTCCAAAAAATCGGCGTGTCCCTCAAGTCAACTCGTTTATATAAATTTTAAGTCCAATATAGAAAATGTTGAGCAGTCGGAATAATTTAAAACCTTCGGAAGTCCTTCGGAAGGATTTGGTTCAAGAAGAGGGAATTCTAGATTTTTGACATACTTGAATGATACAAAATATATTTTAAAAAATTAACTCAAGATGCTAATTTTTGCTGTTGAAGTTATTTGAACTGATTCTTGAAACAAGTATATTACGACGCCGATAGGAAATGCTTATGGGCTGCGTTTAGATGGTTCAAAAATTCTTTGGCACCTCCTATTATACACATGAATGAAAGCGAAAAATTCAGCAAAAAATTATTTATTGATGGTGAAACATTTATTCCTACACGTTCAATTATAAGTAGTGTTTTTTGATAAAAAAATAAAGTTTCGGTGTTCGTATTAGTTTTGGTGAATGGTAAGTTCCAATACAAATCAATTCAGAACATAGTAGATTTAAATAAAAACCAAAATACAAATATAAACAGTAGTTTCACGTAAAAATAGTAGTTTCCGGAACAAAGAAGAATATTCCGTTAATTACGTTCCAATTGATTCGATACATCTATTTCGAAAAAATCTCTTTTCGAGTTTACGTCTAAAAATACAATTCTATGAATTCCTTAAATTTCTTCAATTCCATAAATTACCTTAACTTCATAAATTCCTTAAATTCTGCGGAATCGTTTATGTCTTAATTTTCTGAATTTGTTAAATTTCTGAAATTAATCTAATTTGCTGACTGCCTCAATACCACGAAATTCTATAGTATCTTAGTCTTATCTAAATTCCTTGAATTCTTTGTATTCTTCAAATTCCTGGAATTATTTGAATTCTTCAAATTACTTGAATTCAGAGAACGACTTGAATTCAGAGAATTACTTGAATTCAGAGAATTACTTGAATTCAAAGAATCTTTTGGATTCCTTGAATCCAGAGAATTCCTTGAATTCAGAGAGTTCCTTGAATTCCTTGAATTCAGAGAATTCCTTGAACTCAGAGAATTCCTTGAGTTTAGAGAATTCCTTGAATTCAGAGAATTCCTTGAATTCAGAGAATTCCTTGAATTCAGAGAATTCCTTGAATTCAAAGATTTCTTCGAATTCAGAGGATTCCTTGAACTCAGAGATTTCCCTGGATTTGGAAATTACCTTGCATTCAGCGAATTACACGAATTGCGAGAATTCAGAGAATTCACAGACTTTCTTGAATTCAGAGAATGTCTACAATTATTCGAATTACTTGAATTTTTCGATTTAATTGAATGACATCAATTTTTCGATATAGTCGAATTCTTCGAAATACTCAAATTCCTGGATTTAATCGAATTCCTTGAATTCAGAGAATTCCTTGAATTCAGAGAATTCCTTGAATTCAGAGAATTCCTTGAATTCAGAGAATTCCTTGAATTCAGAGAATTCCTTGAATTCAGAGAATTCCTTGAATTCAGAAAATTCCTTTAATTCAGAGAATTCCGTGAATTCAGAGAATTCCGTGAATTCAGAGAATTCCTTGAATTCAAACATTTCTTCGAATTCGGAGAATTCCTTGAATTCAGAGATTTCCTTGAATTTGGAGATTTCCTTGCATCCAGGGAATTACACGAATTTAAAGAATCCCTTGAATTCACAGACTTTCTTGAATTCAGAGAATGCCTACAATTATTTGAGTTACTTGAATTTTTCGATTTAATTGAATTACATCAATTTTTCGATATAGTCGAATTCTTCGAAATACTTAAATTCCTGTATTTAACCGAATAACTTGAATTCTTCGATTGAGTCGAATTAGCTTAATTCATCGATTCAGTTGAATTACTTGAATTCTTGGATTTAATCGAATTACTTGAATTCTCCGATTTATTTGAATCACTTTAATTCTTCGATTTAGTCGAATCACTTGAATTATTCGATTTAGTCGAATTACTTTAATTCTTCGATTTAGTAAAATTACTTGAATTCTTCGATTGAATCGAATTACTTGAATTCTTCGAT
>CAKNXH010029001.1:3164-15666 GCA_932178445.1 Andricus quercusramuli | reverse complement strand
CGATTTAGTCGAATTCTTCGAATTAATTATATTTTACGATTTATCGAGTTACTTGAATTCTTCGACGTAATTAAATTTCTTGAATTCTTGGATTCAATCGAATCACATGAACTCTTTGATTTAGTCGAATTCGCCGAATTACTGGAATTTGAGGAATGTCTTGAATCCTTCGAAGTAATCGAATAACTTGAATTCTTGGATTTAATCAAATTACTTGAATTCTTCGATTTAGTCGAATTCCCGAATCACTTGAATTCGCCGAATTACTTGCATTCACCGAATTACTTCAATTCGTCAAATTACTTGAATTCTTCGATGTAATGGAATTACTTGAATTCTTGGATATAATCAAATTACTTGAATTCTTCGATTAAGTTAAGTTACTTGAATTCTTTCATTTAGTCGAATTCGACAAATTACTTGAATTCGCCAAAATATTTACTATTTTCTAAAGGAAAGATGTTTATTTTTGCTGAAATGTGATTCCATGCCAAGTTTAACGACAGGTAAAGATTATTTTGTTCTTGGCGAAGAGACCTCCGAGGCCTTTTATCTTTTTAAGTGTCTAGGCTCTTATTTTTTATCGCTCTCTATTCTTTAGAATAATCCAACAAATATAAAAAATATTAAATTAAATTTTCTTTCCTGTGAATGTTAAATTTTGTTAATTACAAATTTCGGGAATTTACTAATTTCCAGAAGTTGAAATTTCTTAATTTTTCTAGTTTCCTCAACTATTATTTTCGAAATATTTGAATTTCGTTACTAAAATTTCTGCAGATTTATTTTTTTCCGGGAATTTGAATTTTCGGAAATTCTCTATTTCGGTAATTATATTTTCCGTATGTCCGACCATTTGAGATTTTTGTTTTGTAGCAAAGTTATGTCATCCCATATAATTTTTATTTTTCTTGGGACGAAAAAACTATGAATGTTTAAAAAAAGAATTCATTCTAAGAAAATATCGGAAAAGATTTTTTTTTTTAAAAACTTAGAAAAATATTTCCTGATTTTTTCAATTTTTCAATTATTTATTTTTTCCATACTCCCTATTGCTTATAATTTTTTAATTTTAGATTATTTAGGATTGGGAAATATTCAGTGAAATATAAAAATGCAATTCATTGAATTCACATACATTTAGCACGCATAAATTAATCGCAAAATATCTATCATTTGCAGAAATACTAAAACCACTTTCAAACGATTTTTTTATTTTTTATTTTTTGTTGAAC
This sequence comes from Andricus quercusramuli, assembly GCA_932178445.1. Classification (NCBI taxonomy): domain Eukaryota; kingdom Metazoa; phylum Arthropoda; class Insecta; order Hymenoptera; family Cynipidae; genus Andricus; species Andricus quercusramuli. The sequence goes on along the minus strand of CAKNXH010029001.1, from coordinate 14,431 downwards.
AAAGTTGATAATATATTGCATAAATAATTATTAAACATCGTAGACTAGGGCGGGATGGAAATTCTAAAATTATTCGAATCGTTTGAGCTGAAATATTCTGCTAAAATTAATTTTTCAAAATTAAAAAAACATTTCAAATTCAGATCGAAATCATTAGAAAATGTATTCAATCGCTTGAAACCTCTCAAAATTCCTAAAAAAAATATTAAGAAAAATTTGCCATTCTCTTAGAATATTTACATACAAGTTTTGAATCATTTTTAAATCCTTTCAAAGCTTCTAAATTCTCTTTTTTTAAATACTAAATTCTCTTAAAGTAACTCGAATTTTTTCTAAAATTTTGCACGAAACTCTTACATTCTCATTCGAAATTTTACTTAGCTATTACAAATGTTTCAAAATCTCTTTCAATTTTCTCTTAGATTTTGTCTTTCATAATAAAAAATCATTTGAACTTTGTCCGTGAATCAAAATTAAAAAATGATTAAATAGTATTTTCGAAGTCTTCAAAAATCTACATTGTTTAAAACATTTTTTGCAATCTTTACAAAATTTTAAGTTATTTTTGAATATATACAAACTTTTGAATCTTCTAAATTTTTTCTTGAAATTATTCGAATTCATTGCACAATTTGAAAAAAGTTACAAAAATTGCCCTCAAATTTTTTTAAACTAAAATTTCTTTGGAATATTTTTAAAAATTACCGTAAAAATAATTTAAAAAAATAAGATATCATTTTAAAGGGCATAGCAGGATGAGCATGTGTGTGCTGCCCCCGGTCCGATCAGGTCCATATCTTCATCATAAGATGACATCAATCGTTAGTGATAATTCTTCGGCTTCATTATCACTCTCATCTGGAGATTCATAATTTTGCTTATGCGTTAATATCAAGAGATCTTGGACTCGCTTTGGCATATCTCTATCTCTCTTTTTTAGCCGAGAACTAGAGAGTTTCGGACAGGAATTGAGAAGCAACCATAAGAAAATGTCCTCGTTTGTCTTTTCGCGAGAGAACTTCCTTGTAAACCGCTCTCGATATTTGCTAATATTTTTATTACTGGCTTCCAGGGCTTCCTCAGTAAATAGACCAATAGGAAGAATAGACTCACTTACAATAGCAGTTCCGTGGATTAAAACTTTATAGACGGTTGGTGAAAAATTGTATTGTAATTAAAGGAGACTAACTAAAAATACAAGATAATTGTGACAAAGGAAGGATTAAAGTTTCACCTGTGATTTTGGCTGCAACCTTAGGATTAGAGAAGAATCGTCTAGCTGTGTTCCTATTATTAGAGTTTCCTTGTCCCTGTCTCATTTTACTTTAAAATATGTTTTTTTTTGTTGAATAAAAACAAGCTGAAAACGGCTGAAATTAATTTTTAAACTACAAATCATTCGTTCTAAAATGTATGAGTGCGATGATGCACATAAACCGTGCATTATAATTTTTTTTATAAATTAACGTATTCCAATAGTTCCCGGCATTTCCCGGCTTTAATTTTTGAGCGAAACTTTACCCAAATATCTTCAGAATGCTTCCACGACCTCACTTTTTTTGGCAACGTTTGGCAAAATTATTTATTTATTATAAAAGTTTAAGTTTTAATCTCATTTTTAGCCATTAAGCTTAGTTAAATAACATTATGAATGTTTATAAAATTTTTATTTTAAACGTCGTATTAAGCAAGGTCATATAATATGCGGCTAATATAAGTCATATTTGTTTAAAATTTTGTTATTACTTTTCACACAGCATCACTCAAATTCAGTAACGGATAATCGATATAAATCGATTTTCGCAGTTGGGTAACTTTCAGGGGCTCAAAAATGTTGGAAAAAAATTTTGTTTACACTTTTTTTTTGCTTTCGTGATGTTTAAGTATTGCCAAATATATTTATCAATTCATTTTCTTGAAATAATAAAGTTGAAGAATCGACTTTTGGCCAGCTTTTTGTCGTTCCTGGACCACTGTGCGGCGAATAGCCAGATTGGTCCACCGGATTAGACGGCGGTAATTGTCCCGTACTTTCCGCCTTTCCGCTTCTACCGAGTTCTCTCGGAGGATCACAACCTCGGAGAGCGGTTTCCTGGTGGCCAGGTTGTGGCCGTTCCGGATCGGTTCGGGTGGGAAAAAGAGGATCCCCCGTTCAATGTTCAAGTTGATTACCAGACTCCGGTTTTGATCCGGACGAACTGGTATCAACGTCCGCCGTGCTGTCGAAAACTGTGCCCGGATTTCCCGGCGGATCTTACGTGCCTTTCGTGGACTCTCGGTTCCGGACGGCAGAGGGGCAAATCGGCAGTGCGGGGTAGCGTCGCTTGCGAGTGGTGGCGGGCGGTCACCGTCGTTAATGGTCAGCTCCTGATGACCCTGGTGCTGGCCCGTCTCCTCCGGGGATAGCGGACGTTGGTATTCACCATCTTCTGGTGGTGGCATCCCTCGCCGCCTCCTGGTGGCGAGACTCAAGGTACGTCCCTTCTTGACGGGCCTTGATCCGGCGGCAGAGTTCCCTCTGCCGGGAGTTCAACCCTATTCAACTAGTATTCAAAAGGTCTACGTTGTGGAAGCCTGGAGCAATACCGGCTGATAGAAATCTGGCTCCGGCTCCCGACTCGAACAACTGGCTAAAAGGACAATCCGATTAAGGCGCCTGGTAGAGAGTGGTTCGGGCCTCCGAGTGGCAGAGGATGAGTCAATTCTTCATTCGGAGTCTTTATCACGTTAGTTGCTCTGGAAAGAGCAGGTCTGTTGTTGAAGGTAAGTAGTCGAAATTGAGACCGATTCCAAGATCATTTTTCTTTTATTCAGTTCGCCCTAGGCAGAGAGAGGACGGAGGTTAAAGAGCGAGTGGTTGTTGCAGGCTGGTGGCAGGATGCCGAGTGTCGATGGTGGCTGAAACGCGCACCTTTATGCCCAGAGTCTCGGCGCTCGCGGCGAGGCCCGTCGCGACACTCCCACTCCGTGCAGTTGGAGCGGAGTAAGGATAAAAAGGACCTTGGCCTGCATACACGGGGCTTCTGGATCTTTGGGTCAAGGCCCCTCCCAGACCGATTTACAGATTTGAAATCAAGACAGGAATGACCTGCGGCCCGTATAGCGACCAAGAAACAGCCCTCCGTTTATTATGGTGGTCTACCATCGGATATTTAAACATTGAGTGTCTCACTCAATGTGACCACCCCTATAAGCGATGGGTGTAGGGTGACGTGCTTGTGGCACTCCGGCACCTAGGGGTTACGAAGGTGTCATAACGGCCTCTCGGGGACACCTGACGACCCTCCCGAGTAATTAGTCTTACCCCTGTATGCGGGGCTCTGCAGGAGCGGACCTCTATTTCCCTAGCTTCTCGTGGGATCCAAATGAACACGCTTAACATCAAAAATGTAAAAGAAGGAGGAAGGGAGGGTGGGCCTTACCGGGGCTGAGATAACCCTTTCATCCCCATCTATCTCTCTAGCAAGCCAAATTCAGGTGGCCACTGTCCCCCAGCTCCCTCAGGAGCTGAGAGATCGACGGTCCCTCTGAATGAGGCCATGGTAGTGGAAGAGGCTAATGAGTCACCCCAAAAAGAAAAGAAACGCATCATTGGTTGCCAAAAAAGGAGACTGAAGAGGCGAGCGCAGCAGGTTAGTAGAGCAGCTGCGGGAGCTGGAATGTTTGCAGCTACAGGGCCGACATCCAGATCTGAGGCATAGAAGAGAGGTAGGGGCTCAGAGGACACCCCACTGGGGGTGGCTAAGCCATTGAAGAGGCACAAGGGGGCATAGCAGCCGACGAACAGAAAATCATCGGGAACTGGACTGACGGCCGCTCAGAGTACTAGCCTCGTGACCATGATGGTGACCGACACCAACTACCCGGACTCGATGCTCACTATGGAAAATTATGAGAGCTTCAGGGAGGCTACCTGGAGGGCACTCGAAAGAGTGTCCCCGGATCAATGATCGAAATTCATGACCTGCAGGGGAGGGGTCTTCCTTATGATGGCAGTCAACCTAGCGACTAAAGCTTGGCTGCTCAAAGCAGTGGTCGGGACAAAGCCGTGGGAAGGTGCACCTCTCAAGGTGGATACGGTTGAGTTTCTCCAGAAGATGGCGAGGGCTACGGCGGGGTTCCCGGATGAACTGGCAAACCCGTCTGAGGTACTTCGGCGGTTCGGGGGATTCAACTCCTCACTTAAGACAGCGTCTTGGCGAATCGTCAGACACGATAGCCCTCAGGAAGAGGACACAGTAGGAGGCACCAGGCATCTCCTAGTTGAGCAGATTCTGAGTCCCAGATGAAAGCTCTTGCAGACCTCAACAGTAGGTCCTTATATCACTTTGGACAGGTCAACTTCAGGGTTGCCGTCCAGGGACAGGAGGAGCCTGTTGGGACACAGGAAGATCAGGAGCAGACCTAAATGACTTCTCCTGGTCTAACCATCACCCAAATTTACTTGCATCACAGCAAAGGCGCCTCTGCAGTTTTGCAGAGGGGCATGGCTGCGAGGCACACAGAAATATCTAGCTAATCTGAGAACCTTGGGTACTTCTAGATACCATAAGGGCATTAGGGGGGTCTGGTCTTTTTTGTTAGATGGACTGCATACTGGCGAAGGGAGTTATCGCTGTCCCGCTGCTTGAGCTATATTCGAGAGACCTGATGGTGTTAGCCATGGTTCTCACAGGAATAGGAAGGCTAGTTCTGGGATCGGCTTATTTTCCTTACGAGAGCGATAAAACCTTGCGTCTTGATGAACAAAGGCTGTACGGTCAGGGCTCGACTCGGCCGAAACGATAGGTCCGAGCAAAAAGTTTGCTTTTTTCAATACTTAGCTCTATTTTCGAGGGAACCTGAATATTTCATTTTTTCAATAAAAAAGATTTTTTTTCTGAATCTACGCCGGCAAAGATTTGGCTTTTTATTGGAAAATAGTTGTAAAACTTCCCAGATACAAAATCAAGGAAAACATTCTTGGTGAAACATTAACCGGTTTTTAATATTCATTTTTCAAATTTTAAAATGGTCACATTGAAAAACAATTGCTTATAATAAATAATTATAATAACATTATTAAAACTGGTTATTTAATAACAAAGTAGACTTTGAAAGTGAGATGTGAAATAATTAAATCTACTCACTGAAAAAATTGATAGATTTTAAATTGAATGGAAGGAAAATCATATATGATATATATTAAAAACATTTCATAAATAATCTTCAATAATAGTAATATTTCAAGTTTTAAGATTATTTTAGTCTCCTTAAAATTTGGAAACTTATTAATTCTTTAGAATAAAATATTAATTTAAATTTTTACTTTTGAAATATCTTTGAAAGAAATAATAAACTTCATTAAATTTATTTGTTTATCAGGTAATTTCCAAATGTTCAATCAAAACACGTCGTGATTGAAACACGTCTAAATGAGCAGAAATTTTAAGTAAGGATTCAAATTATAAATTATTACAAGTAGGTATTCAAAATCGTTTTAGAGAAAAAATAAAATATATTAAACAAAAAAAAATCAAGTTATTCCGCTTCCCAAAACTATTTTGTTCCATTCATAAAAGATTCTATATCCAAAAGCTCACAAGGTTAAGATTCTTGTCTTCGAATATTAATTGTCAGCAAAATGAAATTTTTTTTTCAAAATTCCAGGGACTGAATTTGAAATTAAAATATTTCTAAGCTGGAAAAAAAAGTAAATAAAAATTTTAACTTGTGATATAAGTACATTTGAATATTAAATTAATTAAATAAGCAAATATATACACTTACCTGTTTATTGAAAATATTTCATATTTTTTGGTTGATAATTCAACTGCTTCTTTAAATAATAAACTACTTTGTCAAACATTCTTTTTTTAGTTGAAGCTTCATAATTTTAGTTCTTCGGGGATGAAAAAGAATTTGTGTAATTAATTCATTTAAATTAAATTATTGGAAGAACTAGTGATTCTTCAAAAAGGCGCGACGTCACTTTTCAAAGGAGACACCGCGGGAGGCAAAGAATTTCCTGATTTTCCGGCCAGCTGTCAGCCTACGGAGCTGCAGCATCCCGCCTGATTCTGCTCAACGTCAGCAGCCTACCATCGATTCTCAACTGCGCCAGCGTCTGTTGAACTCCTGCTGCGTAAGTTAGATGAAAATTGTAATAATTTGAAAATAATAAGAAGCAATATGCGGCTTGTTTCTTCAACAAACGATCACGTTTAGCTTATAAAATCAATCAAATATTTTTTTAAATAATTTGCATCGTGATCCGAACGAAGAAGATTATAATTTTGTTGAGTTGAGTCGGTCAAAACTTGAATCCGTCAAGCAAACAGGCATGGAAACCGTTCAAAATTATAATATGCGGTTCCGACAACATTATAATTAACTCATTTACGCGGACCAAAACGAACAATCGAACCCAACCTCGTGACATTTAGCAATTCAAGTAGAGGAAAAATCGGCAATAAAAAAATACATAATGAACTTGAAGGATGAATTCGGCGCACAAGTTCGTCCTCTGCGACTGAATACTTTGAACGAAGCAGAGCAGGAAGCTTTAGAATCCGAGGTTTGGTATAGGGAAAAGCATCATAGTAGATACCCAAATGTCAGACCACCCGGTAAAAAATCCTTGACAAAAACGGCGTTTGCTCAGCCTAGGTCAGCATTCCAATATGCCCCATCCGCTTCAAAGTACCCACATTGACAACCCTCCAAATCACTCTCTGCCTTTACAACAGAGACTTCAAATGTTTTGTAAAATCTGCAAAAGATCGGGACACAACGAATCCCAATGCTATAGCAAAGACCGAAATTTTTCGATAAGACACTCAACGTCCCGCCCACCGAATCGTATTCACAATTTAAGGGTGGAGGTAGAACTCCCAGAAAACCTCCTGGACTTGAAGAGGACCAACTAATAACAGAGCGAGAGAGAGAGAGAGTCTCCGCAGTACCAGGAAGACTATTCTCAATCAGAGCAAACTTACGTGGTACGAACAGAACAGGAAGACTTATAGTGGACAGCGGATCCTCACTAAACCTAATCAAGGATGAGCTTGTTCATTCAAATCAACCACGTGAAAAATTTAGCAAAGTGTTCCCTATGCAAAACGACCAACACCGGACAAACGAAATAACAAAATTAAAATTTCAGGGAAAAGAGCATGTGTTCTTCATAGTACCAAACGATTTCACTACCAGAAGATGGAATCATCGGGGTTCCATTCATGTACAGTTATAAATTTAGTCTTTCAAACACTCAACTACAGTTGGCATATGCTCATCCCAGTTCGTCCACATATTCCAGACTCAATTTACAGAATTCAGAACCATGAATTACGAATTCCGATTTCTAATCAGACAGAACAAATGATAACGATTTCAAATACGAAAATGCAACCTAAGTACATAACTGTTCAACCCGAACGCAAAGAGAGGGTACATTTTATTTCGTCGAAGGAATTAGCCAAGAGATTAGAACTTCCTAGAGAAAACACAAGACTCGCATATTGAAGAAAAACACCGAGAAGGAATAAATAAAATTGTCCAAAGTTAACACAATAGTTTTACCTTAGAACGAGATCCTCTCCCATGCACAAATTTAGCAAAACACGAAATTATCTTAAAAGATCATAGACCCATTAACATTCCTTCTTATCCCCAACCAGAGTGTCATAAAGCTGAAATCAATCGTCAAGTGAAAGAGATGCTGAACAAACGAGTAATCTCTATGTCCAAATCATCTTTTAACTCACTATCGTGGATCGTTCCGAAAAAAGCCGATGCTTCCGGAGAGAAAAAATGGCTAAAGCTAAACGAGATAACTGACCTAGACGCATACCCGCTACCAATAATTGATGATATACTCGACCACTTAGGAAAGGTAAAGTTCTTTTGAGCATTTGATTTAAGCTCCGGATTCCATCAGATACCTATGGATCCAGAATCAACAAAATATACAGGCTTCAGTATACAGAAAGGTAATTTCGAATTCGAGAGATTGTCATTCGATCTCAAGAATTCGCTGGCAACCTTCCAGAGGATGATGAACACAGCTCTTAGAGGTTCCGTTGGAAACATTTGCTTTGTTTATCTTGACGACATCGTCGTTTTCGGATCGAGCCTCAAGGAACACAATGAGAACCTCGTCATACTCTTAGGAAGGCTGCGACAAACGGGATTGAAGTTACAGCCTGACAAATGTGAGTATCTCAGATCAGAGTTGGAATATCTGGGTTACGTAATCACAGCAGAAGGGACAAAACCAAATCCCATGAAGATTCAAGCGGTAAGGGACTTGAAAACACCCACAAATCCAAAACAGGTGAAATCGTTTCTGGGACTCGCCGGGTATTATCGAAAATTTATTAAGAACTTTTCCACGAGGGCTAAGCCACTTATTTACCTTACAAAAAAAAATCATCCTTTTCAATGGATAGCAGATTGCGAGAGAGCCTTAGAAGATCTAAAGAACTGCTTATGCTCATCGCCAGTGTTGAGATATCCTGATTACAAAAAGCAATTTGTTTTAACAACAGATGCTTCAAATGTAGGTCTCGGGGCCATCTTTTCTCAAGAAGGTCATCCCTGCTGTTACATTTCTAGGACACTCCGTAAACCTGAAATGAACTGCGACACAACACAAAAGGAACTGCTTGCTATAGTCTGGGCAGTTAAACGATTAATGCAATACCTGATAGGAAGAAAGTTCATAATCCAAACAGATCATCAGGCCCTGGAATGGCTCTTCAATATTAAAGATCCAGCGTCTAAACTACTCAGATGGAGACTTCGCCTTGAGGGTTACCAATATGTAGTCGAATATATAAAAGGGAAAGAGAATACAGCCGCCGATGCACGGTCGCTTATGCATCCAACACGTGAAGGAGACGGTGAAGAAGGGAATCCAATAGAAGTTCCGGGCATGAACACCGAACATGAACCTCTTGAAACGGACAACGAAAATGCTGGAGTGGAGCCCATGCAGCTTAGATTCACTGAACCCATGGACGAAAAAGAAGTAGTTGAAGAATATCGGGCATGGAAAAGAAATCGACTCCCTAATAAAGTTAAGATAAAACCTGTCGCTAACGGAAAAAATGGGATAAAAGTGAGCAAACAGAATCTGTTTTCCCTTTTACATATCGAACTCCCTGATTATCAGGAAGAAGACTGGATTAAACTGCTGTATAAGAAGAGCAAAGATTTCACAAATCGCAAGAACTGGAAAATCTCCAAATTTCAAGTGGAAGACCCTCTAATAATAAACACTGAGAATGTGCGGTTGCATGACATGCTTAACTTTCTTGTTCATAAAAAATTCCCAGAACATGCATTTTTTGTATGCGATCGACCAAACAAAGAGTTAATGAGAGAAGACAAACAAAACCTTTTGTCTGAAGCACGTGGAAACATCGGATCAGGTTACTTTGGAGAAAACAAAACCATAAAGCGACTCAGGGAGATTATCTCTTGGGATAATATGGAGAATGAAGTCATCGACTTTATTAAGAAATGTGACATCTGTAAAAGAGAGAAGTTGACAAGTATTAGGCCAAAAATCGAAGCAGCGATTCCCGATGTGCCAGTGGGACCTAACGATAAAATTCCAATGGACATTTTTGGACCACTGCCTATAACACAATCTGGACACGAGTATATACTCTCTATCCAAGATGTTTTAACAAAGTATCTGGTTATAATACCGCTCAAAGAAAGTAGCAGTGAGTCAATCATAACGCGATTGAGGGATCATTACATATACATACTTTCTTCTCCGAAACAGATTCTGACTGATCAAGGAGCAAACTTCGTATCAGAATTGGTCCAAAAATTCGAAAATCTATTCAGAATTAGACACATAAAAACTGCAACCTTTCACCCTCAGGCGAATGGAACATTAGAGAGAACCCATGCAACGGTGAAGGATTTGTTAAAAACCTTTATCGCCGATAATCAAACTGAATGGGACTTGAACCTCAACCTTACTTGTTTGGCTTATAATATAGAAATTCAGAAAAGGTTAGCACATTTCGAAATGACCTTTGGAAGAACAGCAAACTTGCCTTCGATTCTCGCCACTACCAGTTCTTTAAACCATCAAGAACGCTTGGATATGTGGAGGAAGCGGCATAAAGCCTATTTAACAAATAGAAAAGAATCAATCCAGAGGACACATGAGAGATAAAAGAAATTACAGGATTCCAATATTGTCATTTTGAATCCTATTTTCGGTGCCAGAGATCTTGTACTTGTCCATAACGAAACTAAAAGGAACAAGTTAGATTCAGAATGGTTGGGTCCAGCAACAGTAGTACGGCGTTCCAGCCAAACTATTTAGGAAATTCCTTTTGAAAACAAATCCCTCATAATTCATGCAAATCGTCTGAAACCATACTATCAATAAACTCATGTTTTTCGAATTCGGACTGCCTGGGTCATTCTTTCACTCATCTCCTCCATTTCCTGCTTCGTAGTGACTCCACTCCATAATGTCACTATTTTTGCGAAAGACTAAGGCGATGCTAGATTGTATCACGAAAATTGGCACTTATATGTATCGGTCGACATGGAAAATGTTAATACTAGGTTTAATAACCTGATGGGACACTATGAATCAACAGTTAACATGTGTTTAAATTGCACTAAACAATTTGAGTTCAGCCTCATCAGTGGTAAGATGAAGCGGCTAGGTATTCAGCGTAGCCTTTTATGTAAGCTGTTAGGTGGAACACATAATAGAAAAATAGGATGGATTAATGCAATAGGTAGTATATCTAAGACAATCTCGGGACTTTGACAGAATCTGATTTGACGTATGTCGATAGGTATGCCTGGCACCCAAGAGGTATAATCTCAGAACGTTGATAACAACGAAAACCCACCGAGATCCAAAAACACTCGGAGAAGGATGCCCGGATTCGGAGTACTGCCTTCAGAATAAACACGGGTGTGGCACAATAGGCTTTATAGCTTGAGCGCCAGGGGTTGGGACCTCACGGGCCCCCCGCCTACATTACAACTAAATATCTAGTAGCACCTAAGGCAGTTAATTTGCGTTTTTCAGGAACAAAACGAGTCTAAAGGGCTAGGTAAGGGTAGTCTACCTACGACGCCTACACAAGGCCCTTGGGGCCTGAGTAGTCCTTGCGCCCTGTCCACGAACAGGTTCTGTATATCTGAGTTGAATAAACATAACTATCTTATATTCAACTTAAAAGAGTGTAATTTACTAGACCGTCACAAGGTATCAAACCGCTGTTGAGATTTTTATTAAT
>CAKNXH010028992.1:4479-19812 GCA_932178445.1 Andricus quercusramuli | reverse complement strand
TTGAGATTTGGAGAAAAATTTAATTTTTCCAAAAAATTTAAATTTAAATCACTATTCAACGCTTGCCCATTCTTGAAATATTGATTTCAATTTTGCATTTGATATATTATTACGATGTTAAAACTTTTTGTCATTCCTATTTCAGTGATGTGAATGAATTCTGCGTTTTAAATAAAATGAGATGATAATAAAATCAAATTGAAAATTCCAAAAGTTTTATTCGAAACCATTTTTTAAAGTCTTAATTTCCAATAATACAAAATATGTAGTTTTCAAAAATTATTATTTTATTTATTTTATTACTATAAAATAGAAATATAAAATATGTGAATTTAAATTATCACAAAATAAAATACATGTCAAGTACGAATAATATATTTACTGTATGAGTTAATACTTCTAAGCAAAATAATTTTCCCAAGCTCATTACGAAATATTATACATCATCTGTAAGAGAATAATTGAAAAATATTAAGTAGATATTTATTATCATTTCTTAGATGGCCACGTTTTTTCAGAGAAGCCGCTTGACCGAGAGTTTTTCAGAAAAATCTAAGCGGTTCCGTAGCTCACTTGACTTGCACGTGCGTTAGATTTAGGTTTTAGTACAGGTTTGAGGTAAGTTAGGTAGGGTTCGATTCCCCAGCGAGGGCGATTTTTAAAGCGTTTGAGCGTCCGATTATATGTGTAAGTCTCTGTGCATGCAATTGTGTAAGAATAATCGTAAATTAAGTGCAGTCATCATATATAAAATAATGTTTTCCTTTTCAAATCGATCGACATTTTACATCATTTATGTTGTCGAAAATGTCGAGCTTATAAAACATGTAAAGAATGCGTGCAGTGCATGTATACATATGCATACATGCGTTACAAGGTGAAATTGGCAGAATTACTCTTCCCAGAAGTAAGGCATACTACACGAAATAGTAACTCTTCTTCCCAGACGAAAAGCTGCGCTTCAATTTAAAATAGTTACAAATACTGGTTTAGAGAGTTCTTCTAAGGATCCACTTTTTTCTATGGAACAGTAGCATTAAACACATGGAAGCAAAATGAATTGTTTAATATTTTTGCCGGCTGTCTATGATTTATCCTTGAAATATGCTCTTTTAAAGAAACTGATAAAAGAAATTGTCGGTAACAGTGAATTTTTTTCTACCGGTACCGACAATTTATGCTTTACCGGTACCGGATTTGTATACACAACCTTCATAAACAACCATTCAATTGGTGCCTGGAATGTGCACGTGCTCATAATATTTGTCTATAATTATAATATTTTCCATCTAAATATTTTTTAATTTCTCGTATTTCAAATAAAAATGAATTAACAACTTCTTTACGGGGTTATATTTCCTAAATACATGTTGTTTGAGCATTTATCAGTCACTTAATTTCTAGTGGAGCGTATTGGGGTTCAAATAACCACAGCAGAATTTTACTTGCAAAGGAAAGAGTTTATTTTATGGCATAAAACACCTCCACTTAAAGAGTGGAGGAAAAAGCCGAGAATCAAATAGCAATCACAATAAATAAAACAGGAATTACAGACCTTAAGATTGAGACTTATATTATTGGAATGGCAATCAGTCCGCCACGACTCAATCCATACAACGGTGAGCAGATGTAATCCAAAAGAAATGGCAAACACACATATCCATCACAAGATGGCAAAACTGATATCCAACACACTATAGCAAAACTGATATATCCAAAACAAGACCCGCTCACACACACGTACAAAACGGAACCTCTCACCACGAAGGCTTAAATTGAACTCACTGAACCTTTAAGAAAGTTACAATTACAGAAATCAAAACAAATTCCCTAATCCATTGCATACAAAGTCGTGCAAAAAGGTTCCATTCTACCTGCTCGGCGCTGACCTTCGAGCTACGCGCAGAGCTTACAGTTTTATTTTCAGGTACAGCCCCTTTTCCGGAAATGAATCAATTCACAAAAGAAAAAGAATCTAAGTCTTACTCTCTACAACTTCAGATGACAGTAAAAATCAGCCAAACATTCCGCCCGCCTTCGTCCGCAGGACGGAAATATAACCTAGAGATTGAATGTTAGGTACACGCTATAACAATGGGTAGTACACAAGGATACAGCCTAGCCATCCGCCCAGCCTGGTTATGATGTCGCAGCACTTGGTGATGGTAGAGTGAGAGGGCAAAGATTCGCGATGTGACGGCGTAGGGTATTAGTGACCGCATCCACTGTAGCCACCCTTACAATATTGTCAAGGTCAGGATGAACCTCAACAATGCGTCCTAAAGGCCACCTCGAGGGTGGATATCGTTTGTCCAGAACAAGGACCAACTGACCCACAGCGAAGTTTTCGGATGGACTGCGCCATTTATTCCGCTCCTGAAGTTGCTGGAGATATTCCAGTGATTAGCGTTTCCAAAAGTTGTACGTTGAAGAAGTTGGAAACGACTCAGGAAGTGCTCAGGTATTTTTGGAATTCCAGCGTCAGGAATGAGGCTTATGTTGCTGCCAATCAAAAAAATGAGCAGGGGTTAACACTGTAAGGTAAGCGTTGAACATCCTCTTAAGTTCTCGGGCGGCTCCCCGGAAGGTTGTGCCATTGTCGCTGTACAACTTGCGTTAGTCACCACGACGACCAACAAACCGGCGATATGCGGGCAGGAGCGTAGCCGTGGTTGAGTCGCTTACAACTTCCAGATGAACTGCATGTGTTGCGAAACAAACAAAAAGGGTAATATGTCCCTTGTAAGAGCGATAACCGTGGCCCTTTGTCGTACATATCTGGATAGGCCCAGTGTAGTCCAGACCCGAGGAAATGAACAGCCGCGCTGGAGTCACTCAATCAGCTGGACGATATTTCATTAATTGTGACGCCAGGCGGGGCTTCACGCGTTGACGGATTATACAGTTTCGAGTTTCAGTTTCGGTAAAGACCCATTCGTGGTTAAAAGTGCGAGTTCCGCGCGAAAGGCGCCCGTCTGAGACATTCGAATGATCGCAGCGCGAGCGTCATCAATCTCTGGAAAAGTCAGAAATGACAAATTGGGCATTTCTCCCCTCTTCGTCTCTGAAGATTCAACAGGGAGCGGCGACAGCATACCACTAGGTGGATCAGCCGCGTTAGTATCGAGAACCGTGTCAGTAATTCCGGTTCAGGGATCTGCTTTCGCACGTACATTATTCGCTGGGCATTCGGCCGATCTGGCCAATCCGCCACGGGCTATGAGAGCCATTGTGGTCCAGGCCACCATTTTCAATACCTTCAAATTCATCAGGTCTCACTCCACAAGATACGAGATCAGCCAAACTTTCCTTGATAGACACGTGCCTCCACTCAGCCGAGGGCAGCTCGGTTTGGATGAAGGACACGCGGTTAGCAACAAAGTGTTTCCAATAGCATGGGTGTTCGCGTTACCACGCAAGTACTACTTGTCTGTCAGACCAAGCAAAGACAGGTAGATCTTTAAAGAAGGGCAGCTTCTGAATGTGACAGACAAGTCTCACAAGCAGAGCAGCTGCACTCAGTTCGAGATTCGGGATGCTTATTGTCTTGACAGGACTTAGTTTCAGTCATAATAAGCGACAACTGGTGACGGCCGTCATCAAGCTGGATTACCAAATAAACCACTACGGCATATGCGTAAGAAGATTCATCCGAAAAGCCATCAAGCTGCTACCGAGAGTCTGGAGAAGCTCCCAGCTAGCTCCCAGATTTGAGAAACAGGAACACTTTCTATTTGCCCCAACTCCTCATAAACTTTCATGAATGCACGATACAAGATCGCCAGGCGACTGTCCAGGACAAAGCGACGGTGTCGTGAAAAGCGAACTCAAGGCCATTCGTCGGGTTTCCGCAGAGGCCTTCGGTGGCCCCAATCGCAACGGGAGCCGAATGATATATCAGCCATCGGGAGCGCGGACATGAGTATCAAGAAATAGTCGCTCGCAGGTCTCATTCTTAGGTTTCGTTTTGGGACTATTATTAGAAAATTCTTCCAGCGTCAAAAAACGTTGCAAAACCTACTGCAGGTAATTATCATGAACACAATGCTCAGCTGTAAGAGAGGCTCGTGATGGGGGGTCCGCCCGCCGTGGCAGGACGGAGTGAGTCGACTCTGAAACACTAACCCCACAGCAGTATCCTGGGCAATTAAAGGTGAAGGTGGGAAATGGCGCAAGCCAGGTCGCAGAATCCGAAAATACACATCGGACATCAAGACAAAATCGACTGACTTGAGTTTGTAGAAGTGAGGATCCGATAATAAAAGATCACCATACTGGCTTAATTCAAGGTCAGTGCTCAGATTTGAGGGAAGGTTTAATGTAAGGCGAGCAAGGACCAAGGCCTTAGTCTCCAGATGGAATGAGGGTTTACTAATTGAGCGCAGTGACAGATTTACAATAGCACGGGCTGTACCGGCGAGTGACGCACCCATTCCCGTTATTGGAATATTTACGCGGTGTTTGCGTAACTGGAGTAACTACACAGTGGTTTTCTTAACAAAGAAAGTCTCAGAGCCTTGACCGACCAGGGCACGGTACCAAATCTGGGTACCCGTAGAACCGATCAGCATTGTCTGGGCTGTCGCGAGAAATACCAGTTGTCATGTGTCAGAAAAACTTGAAGTTAAGACGGATACATTGGTTGAGGGAGAAAGTTGCTTCTGTCCACTTGCGTGGACAGACACTTCTTTTTCTTTTTAATAGTTCGTTGTCTGCCCAGTGCGAGTGGTGTGTAATAACGCGTGGTACTGATCTCGGCATGTTTTACAGCTATACTTTCATTTGCATCTTTGAGATTGAGAGAGCTTGAAGATTTCTTAAAGGACAGCTTTGAGGCTGAGAGAGCTTGGAGACTTCTCAAAGGACAGCTTTCAGATTGAGAGAACTTGGAGATTTCTCAAAGGACAGCTTTGAGATTAAGATAGCTTAGAGATTGCCCAAAGGACAGCTTTGAGATTGAGAGAGCTTGGAGACTTCTCAAAGGACAGCTTTGAGATTGAGAGCTTGGAGATTTCTCAAAGGACAGCTTTGAGATTGAGAGAGCTTGGAGATTTCTCAAAGGACAGCTTTGAGATTGAGATAGCTTAGAGATTTCTCAAAGGACAGCTTTGAGGAACAGAATGAAGATTTGACTGTACTTTGGCAAATCTGATCCAGAATCCAAATAAACTAGAAAATTTCACAACTATTTCGTTTTCCTCACAACCTTTACTCCATTTTGTGACTGGGGCGCGACACAGGTTTGCGTGGCTTCACAGCAGATCGCGACTCCGCAGATGAATGAACCGAGTTATCCGCTCATGTGGGTCGCCCACGCGAGAGCTGAAGTTCACTATCATTCAGATCTGATGAGTTAGTTTTACAGGGTGTCCAGTAAGGACGCGTGATAAAATTCCCGTGCATTTCCCGTACATTTCCCGCAGACTTCTTCAAAATTCCCGTACATATATCAGACTTAGAAATTGCTTTGTGGTATGCTCCTGTAAAAATGACACTTCTTGTAAACTTAAAATATACACATGAAGAACTTTCAGATGGAAGTATAAAAATGAAACGTTCACAATACAAGTTGTATTCTCTGTTTTTCGTTGATAAATTAAAGTATATTCAGCCTATTGTTGGTAATAAACTTTTAGCTCATTTTTTTTAGTGAATATCAAACCCTTCTCTCGCAAATTTCAGGACAACGTTTCAACGTTTATTTAACTACGGACAATGAGTAATTTCAATAGAAATTAATAAAGGACAAATCCGAATTTTATTTTTAAAATAGATCTTTTCCTTCAAGAGCGGAAGCTTAGTAGCCACTATGATACTTAGCGGGCATTTAAACGTTCTGAGCATATTGTTGTTGAAATGTACACTATCATACCAAATTTTAATGAAAAATTGAATAAAAAAGTTGTGCCAGGTGCCGAATTACAGCCCAAAAAGGTAGACGACAACACCATCTGCCACTTAAAGAATGGTTGAAGTGCAGAAAACAATTTACCGAAGGGAAAAAGCAACAACTTGTAGACCGGTATGTAGAATGTAGACCATGCTTACATCGTGTATGGTCGCATAGTTGAAATAGTAGAAAAAGAGTATTTTACATAGAAATGAAATCATCTTAAGGTTAATATACATATATACACATACGTACATACATATACATATACATATATACACATACACATACATATAATCAGGTTGATCAAGCATTTTCAAAGAAATGCAGTTGAATTGTTTGATTTTCAGAAATTTAAATTTGTAGGTCAGCATTGTATTGTATTGAATGTTGAAGTGTAAATCACAAATGAAGAATTATTAATTTGTAGAGACTTGAAACTTACATTTGTTTCATTTTTATTATTGTTGTTTTTGATTTAAAATTGCGTAAAATTTCTTCAATATAAAATACTGAAAATGAGAATATGGATTTATACTTTAGAAACAGGAATCTTTCGACTGTTTAATTTATAGAAGTTTAAAAGTTTTCGATTCAACGAAATTTTATTTTTTAATTATGTAATTGGAAAGTCGTAGACTTTAGAGGTGGATCAGAAATGGCTATATGTCAACCAGTTCCATGGTATGCGTGTTATTAAGAAGAATAATGATAATAACTCTTAACAATATTATATATATATATATATATACATTATAATTAATAATAATGATAATTCCCTATCCAACACACTCCACTCCTCACCCGGGGCACCAAATGTTTGAGCATTTATCAGTCACTTAATTTTTAGTGGAGCGTATTGGGGTTCAAATAACCACAGCAGAATTTTACTTGCAAAGTAAACAGTTTATTTTATGGCATAAAAAACCTCCACTTGAAGAGTGGAGGAAAAAGCCGAGAATCAAATAGCAATCACAATAAATAAAACAGGAATTGCAGACCTTAAGATTGAGGCTTATATTATTGGAATGGCAATCAGTCCGCCACGACTCAATCCATACAACGGCGAGCAGATGTAATCCAAAAGAAATGGCAAACACACATATCCATCACAAGATGGCAAAACTGATATCCAACACACTATAGCAAAACTGATATATCCAAAACAAGACCCGCTCACACACTCGTACAAAACGGAACCTCTCACCACGAAGGCTTAACTTGAACTCACTGAACCTTAAAGAAAGTTACAATTACAGAAATCAAAACAAATTCCCCAATCCATTGCATACAAAGTCGTGCAAAAAGGTTCCATTCTACCTGCTCGGCGCTGACCTTCGAGCTACGCGCAGAGCTTACAGTTTTATTTTCAGGTACAGCCCCTTTTCCGAAAATGAATCAATTCACAAAAGAAAAAGAATCTAAGTCTAACTCTCTACAACTTCAGATGACAGTAAAAATCAGCCAAACACATGTATTCTTCTCGAAATTGTTGTTCATTTTGTGTTGAAATGTCAATTAGAAAATTCTGTAGATGGAGCCTTTTCTTGAAGTAAGTTAATATTAAGTAACTTTTTCATTTTGTGGAAATAACTGTGTAATTGTGCAATTACAATTGTAATGGAGAGAGAGAGAGAGCATACACATGCTTAGCGTGGCTGTAGTGGGGATATCGAAGAGAAGTCTAGAGTCTAGTGCGATTGCGGAACGCCGCACAAATAGGCCACTCGAATAGAGAGAGAAGGTATAGGCAGTCCATAAGAGAGAGATAGAGAGATTTCTCGATCCAAACGGCAGACCCTGCTTGCTCTTACGTTCAGTCGTACGGTCGTGCCTTTTCTTCAATTCACTTTTGATTACTTCAATTTAGGATACTGGTCAGGATATTTCTCCGTTTATCTAGAGAGAGACAGGACGATAGCCGATAATATTCGCAAATTCCATCCTCTTATAGTAGTGACACGAGGACCTGGTAGTACGAAGCAGTAAATGAGAAGGGTGCTCTCGCTATTGGAAGGGACATCGCATTACGTTCTCAAATTCGATCTGATTTCTGTAGATTGTAAAGATCACTTTGCTTCAAGTATTCCTCATTTTAATGGTGAGATTTTACAAAGTCAGCGTTAATTAATTTGAAATTGGACGTCTCTGCTTGGTAATTACAGTTGGGTACTCGAAACAATATGATCATACTAAATTTAGAGGTTTTGACTACGCCTGTAAACAACATCCCTATTATTTCTTAAAACCTTTGTTAATAATACAACCAAATTTTACTGTTGGCACTTCTATTTTATCGTCTCCACATATTATTCTTTAAACTCTATTTTGATCAATCTAAAATTTCTCGATCATACTTGATATACATGCACATTATCTCGTCAACATGCAACCTTATTTTCAGATAATTGATTTCATCCACCGCAGCGACGTAATGTACCTCGTGATGGGTGGAATTACTGTCTGAAACCAAAGGGCTGTGAAACGAGTTGCAAATTTTCAAAACCTAGGGGAGCGGCGGCGATTGCGGCGTGTTAGTTAATGTATCGTGTTCGAGTTTTCGAATATTAACGCAGCTTCTGCTTGTGGAGGTAGTTTCATTACATGTATATATGTTTTTAACGTTGCGTTATTCAAAAATTGGAATAATTAAATTAATTACCTGAATTTTATGACGAAAAGTTAGTATTATTTCTTTCGCTTGTATTATCAGAGTAGCTAAAAACAAGTAAAGAAATTACAGAAGTTTCGTCTAAAAATATAAATTTTTTTGGAAATATACTGTTCCGAGTTTCTTGAGTGCTTTAAAGTTTAACATTTTGAGTAGAATTAGTAAACTTTTATGTGAAAAATCTTAATTAAATACCACTAACATGCAACTAATATGGCGCATTCGGGTTGTACCTTTTCTTAATATTATAGTTGCATATAAAGAATTGTTTAAAACGTTTCCCCATTGATAATTGTCTAAATATATTCTTTATTATGTTATTTTTCATGTTGGTGTGTCATTATGCTCTGTTAACAAAAAAAAAATTGTTTTGACGTTTCAGCTGACATAACCCTCAAATTACTATTAAATATTATTATTGTCCCATGTTGGCAGAAAACGTCGGCGTAAAGCAGAAAGCAGGAAAGCACTAGAGTCGTGTTGGTAACTTTTGTTGTATGGAAACGATACTTAAAGTTTCAAGCCGGGTTCGCAATTTTAGTTAATCATAACGACGTTCCATGTACCACGAATTCCGCGAGTTATAATTTGACAGCTTTCAACGTTTTAAAAATAAAAAAATTGTTTGTGGACTTCTGTCGGCGAATATTTGCAGACAAAAAATAAAACAAAAATGGAGGAGAGTGATGGTGAAAATGTCCCGGTAAGTATAAAGAAAGTTATCGCAAAATTTTGGCAACTTTTTCAGATTTTCAAACGCAAAATGCATGACAGAATACAAAGCTTTTGAGGTTATGTTTACAATATAAATATTATACTTTTTATAGATTTTGCAGATTTTGCATGTAATTACTTGTTGATGTCTTATCCTCAATTAATTTTTCGGTATAAAAATGAAGAAAATATTATTTTAAATTGAAGAAGAATTGAAAGGAACATTTTTAATTTATGACTTAACGATGTTACCAAATTTTGTGCCCATTCGCTTAGTATCATGACTGATTTTTTTTGTACCTGTAACTTATATAATAATTATTTATTAATAAGTCTATTCTTAAACGATTTTACTTTTGCAGGTGAATAAAAAGTGCGGCTATTGTGGTAATCTTTTGCAAGACATGACAAAAATACAGGATCATTCATGTTTTCAAAATCACGATGAAGATTCTCAATTCGCTAATGTTGATGAGAATCATGCTGTAACCATTGGTACAGTATACATTCATTCGTAATGAAAGCTAAATTAATAAATTAGTCTAACAGATTCTATAGAAATTTACTTTTAAAAGTAGCCCAAGGAATTACAAAAAATGTTCGTTATTTGGAAAGTCATTTATATTTTTATAAAACATTGAGATTTGTTGTTTTGTGCAATATCTTCCTATTAAAAATTGACAAAGCGACTTCTTCCTGGGTTCATTTTGAGCAGAGTTTTTGTAACAGTTAACTTACCTGAAAGAAACCCAGTGGTTACACGATATATTAGAGACCTTTTATCTAACGTTCCAAAAGCGTTTCAGGAACGTTCTTATATGTCCGATATGACATAGGCTCGAGTGAGAAAATATGTAAATGATAAATGTGAAGAATATAAATGTGTAAAATAAAATAAATGTAATTTTAAAGTTAGATTTTTTAAGAATTCAGGGAAACGTATGTGAAATAATTTATAGAATATCTTATAGAGTCCATTAAATAACCTTACCATTAACTGTACACTGTTAGAAATATGTTGAAAATTCAACCACTTTTCAACCACTTCTGTGGTTGAAATCTCGTTCATCCACGGAGTTGAAATAAAATTCATTCAAATGTAGTTGAAAATTCAACTACACAATGCCCCCTCATACTTCCCGCGAGGCCAGACCCCAAGGAGAAAAAGGCCCGCGAGGAGTTATTTCGTACGTCTGTGTCTTGAGATCAATGAAATTAATAAAGGACATAATATTCAGGAAAAGAAGCAGCTTTAGAGAAGAAACACAAAAGGTACGCTGGAATAATATTATCATAATGGGAACATTTCATTCACAATATCGGTACTAACTGCTCTATGTTTTTTTAGGTTATGTTTACAAAAACGAGTGTTGAAAAGTTTGTCTAATTGTGTGCGCAACTCATTATGCTAATATAATTCCAACGTACCTTTTTTTTTCTTCTTTAAAGCTGCTTATTTTCCTAAATATTATATGCATTTTATTAATCTCATGGATCACACGACACAAACGTACGAAATAACTCACTGATTCCTTAACAGAATTCTTTCAGTACAGTCAGTGAATTTCAAAGCACAGTATTTTCCAGGAATCTTCATGGGTTTCATTCCAGATTTTTGAAAAATTAAAATTGCTTTGAAATTCACTAACTGTACCGAATAAAAATTTTTTCTCGTTACTGAAATTACAACAACGGTAACAGTATAAAACTTCAACCACATGTGGTTGAAAATTCGACCAGATATTTCTAACAGTGTACGATTAGTGATAAACCATGAGAGTTTTTGAACAATTACAAATTGATTTAGTAGGCCCTTTGCCTAAAGCGGACGTTTGAAATGAATATTGTATGACTTGACAAGATTGTCATTCTCAATATTCAGGTGCTATTCCTTTAATTAACATTGATGCTCCTACAATAGCAGCCTTATTCGCCAAACGTTTTATTTGCCGAATTGGATGTCCTGAATCCATTCAAACCGATCAAGGTCCTCAATTTATGAGTGAAATAATGGCAGAGTTCGTGGAATAATTAAAAATAAAGCATTATCAATCATCAGCTTACCATCCTCAGTCCGTGGGAGCATTAAAGCGAAGTCACCACAGTTTTGTAGAATATCTTCGACATTATTCTGAGAAATCAAATTTGTATCTGTAGTTGTCTTATACCATGTTTTCTTTTGTTACCTCGGCCCGTGAATCAACAGGTATTACTCCTCATGACGTCTTATTCAGAAGGAAAGCAATATTTCCTTCCGAATTCGCAGAGGAAAAGGCCACGATGACCTTTATCAAATTAGTAGACGCTTTAGCTAATCGCCTTATTACGACTAAATCGATGGTCCATTTCCGTTTAGAAGCTGCATAGAAAAGATATAAAAAATATCATGATCGGAAAGTTAACGAAATTAATTTTAAGGAAGGTCAGTATATTTATTCAATAATTCAGAAAGGAATAAATAAAATAGTTGATCTCTATGAAGGACCATACAAAATTATTAGAATAGTTGGCGCTTATATCCATATGAATCGCATCGAGGAGCCGTTCACTGGAGGAATCAGTGATTTTCCTCACTTAGAATTGATTCAGAACCAGTCACTTGTCAAAAGATTTTTCAGAAATATGTGGGAATCAGCTTGATTCGGTAGAATCTTAGAGATCGATTCTTAAAGTTTGAAACATGCGTTCATCAGTAAGATTCAGAAGAAACACCGAGAATCAGTGAGAATCGCCAAGGACCACTCGGAATCGCTGCGATTCCGTGCAGACCCGGCGACTCAGCTTGAGTTAGCTTCAGATCAACGCGTTAAAACACGTCAAGTGCGCAGTGTCGAACGCAGGCTACACATACCCCCCCCCCACATAACAGATCGTAACGAAACACGAACCCTGTCCTCCAACTTTTAATGCTACGTAATATGTAAACGCTCCCCTATGTGTGGTCGAGAAACGAAGGAATCGATGAAGAATCAACGAAGAATCAGCTGGATTCAGGCGTAATCAACAGAAATCAGTCGTACTGATGCAACTCAATGCGCGCAACTGTCAGAATGATACCTGTGCGATCTTCTGAGTTTGGATTCGATTCTTTTCTTACACTCAGAATCAAACCGGATTATTCTTGATGTATGGAATCACAGGAATCGTGATCTAATTGACGGAATATTTATGCTCACGTAGAATCGATTCTATAGTGGACGGCCCCTCGAATCGCATGAAATATGCGTTTTTGCGATATGACCCATGATGAATATCGATAATAATGAAGAAATAGAAAATTAACTATTGTAAAATATATTAAGTATATACATATAGAAATATTGCATGAAGGAAATTTAGAAATCTTTGAACATTTTTTTAATAAATGAAAATTCACTTGCCTAAAAGGAAAATGAGAACCTTTATTATTATAAATAAATATTCTTAAAATAGAGGGCTTGGAAAATGTTAACGTAAACAAATTAGAGGCCTATGCAGAAATTCTCGAAAGTTTTGTTTTAGAATAATTTCAGAATTATTTTAAAAGTACTGCAATGAAAATCCAAATTAGAGAAAAGATCAAATAGGATATGTAAATGTGGATGTGTATATAGAAAGGGTGGCGGATCATAAGGAGGTAAGGGACAAAATTACAATTTTTCAGGAGAGGAAAAAAACATTCTGTAAAATCGAACTTTGGACAGTCATAAAAAATTAAATAATCAGTCAAAAAGAAAAACTAGAAATATGTTCCGAAGATGTTGAGTTGTTGAATACAGGGGAAAAAGTTTGATGAAAAAAGGCAATTAAGTTTTGAGAAAAATAGGTTGCAGTTTTGAGGTAGGACCTCTTTTTGTGCAACTAATTTTTCATTGCTAACATAAAAAATGCGATTTCGAACCAATTCTTTTAACAATGTGTGTATTGGATTTTATAAGAATTTTCTATGCAAAAAAAAAGTTTTTAGAAAAATGTCCGTCACCTCCTTATGGTCTGCCACTCTTCATATGAACGGCTTCTTATAATAACACTAGAGTCCCGATATAGTAGCCGTGTCGGGGGTACCCTTAATCAACAAAGACACTATCTCGGAAATATACAAACCGATCTTCTTCTCCTTCTCGCTTGCGGTTTCTTATAGCGCCGAACCGTAAGCATCGTAACTCCGCTGACCTCACAAACGCCTTCCTTTCTTCCCCTTGGACGGCCTTGTCCCTCATCTCGGGAACTATTAAAGTGAGACTATAGTGTCAAATAAATATTATCAGTTAAGGGAATTTGAAATTTCAGGATTTTGAAGAAGAACATGTTGAAAAGTAGGAAGGAAAAGGAAGCTAGTAAACTAAATATAAAATAAGAAAATTTTAATAACTTATCAACTACGATTTGTATTTAATTCTGCTTAGGTAATAACTAAAGACCAGAATATTAGGGTATTGCTTTAAATAAGGCAATAAAAAAAGTCTCGAAAATTGAAGAAAAAAATTTACTTTTTAAGAGAAAGAAAAGAAACTTCCAAGTTAAAATCACACTTAGGAAATAGGAAATCATACAAGAGAGGGTGTTCAAATTTATTATGAAAAAGTAGACAAGGTAATGAGAGGCAGTGAAAGATAAAAGACATAAAAGCAGGTAAAAGATGAATCAAAATTCAAGAAGCAACATTGGGGTCGACAAAACTACTAGCTCAGTTTAAAGTTCATCTGGTAGAAAGCTCATATTTTAATCAAAGTAGTTAACAACAGTTTATTCCAAAATTAATAGAAATTTGAGAAAAGGGTACACATCAAATATATAATACATTCGAACAAAGGTAAGAGGGGTATCGACAACATTAAATCGCAAGAAGGGGTTAAATTTGTAACATAAGCGCAAAATTGAAGGGGGAATCGGAACCAAACAAATT
The DNA here is from genome assembly GCA_932178445.1 of Andricus quercusramuli. Taxonomy (NCBI): domain Eukaryota; kingdom Metazoa; phylum Arthropoda; class Insecta; order Hymenoptera; family Cynipidae; genus Andricus; species Andricus quercusramuli. Next base: position 5,652 of record CAKNXH010028992.1, on the reverse strand, counting down.
TAAAGGGTCAAGCATAGAATAGGTAACAAAATGCTAATATAATTATACTTTTAAGAAGAATCATATAAAGAGAATTTACAATCGACAATCGCAAAGGGGTTCTAACTCAACTGTCGGGAGATAATACTAAAGGGGTCCGCAAAGATAAATATTAACAGTTATCAAAAATATAAAGAGGTGGTACTCATAAATAAATGCCAAAGGGGTCTCCGAAAAAAATTAACGCAAAAGGGGTTCTCAAAATGGGCACTAAAGGGGTTCTGGCAATTTCAAAAAGAGGGTTCTAAAAAAATTAAATGCCAAAAGGATTTCTAAAATAGGTACAAAAGGGGTTTCCAAAATAAAGAAAGGGATTCTTGAAAATGGGAGGGTAATTGACAAGAATAGCAAATGTTACAAACAAAGGGTCATGGCGTGGGTTTCAAAATCATGGGGTGATTAAAGGAATCGCAAAAGCTATAGTGGGGATACTGGAATAAAAGCTTGCAAAAGGGATCTCACGAATTGGGGTTATCTTAGGCAGCTGCGGAAGGGACCAGAAGGGGTAATTTCAAAGAATCGCAAAAGCTATAGTGGGGATATTGAAATAAAAGGGTTATAAAATAGGTGATTCCAAAGGAGGGTCATCTCAAGGTATCGCAAACGGTCCGCTAAATGCGTCTTACTGGGCCGAGGATTTTTCAGTGGGGCGATCCAAGATTAACGACATGATAAGAGGCATTATTAAAAATTGGCACTATAAATGGGACAAGAAGGAATCGAAACAAATTTAAAATCAAATGAGCAAAATATCACGGCACATATCAATATTTGGAAATTCGACCCTAAAACAGGGCAAAAGGGATCGCAAACATAGGCAAAATTAAGAAAGCCAAAAAAATATCCTAACATATTAAAATTGGCAATTCGGCACTAAAAGGAGGGGAGATCGCAAACAAAGGCAAAATGAAAATATCCTAACATATTAAAATGGGCAATTCGGCACTAAAAGGAGGGAGGATCGCAAAAATAGGCGAAATAAAGATATCCTAACATATTAAAATTAGCAATTCGGCAATAAAGGGCGGGAGGATCGCAAATATAGGTAAAATTGTAAAGTATAAAAATATCGAGACATTAAATTTGGCAATTCGGCACTAAAAGGAGGGGGGATCGCAAACATAGGTAAAATTG
>CAKNXH010028990.1:0-10216 GCA_932178445.1 Andricus quercusramuli | reverse complement strand
TGATAAATTTTCAACTAAAATGATGAATCTTCAACTGGAATATTTTAATTTCCACTTAAAAGATAAATTTTGTAGGATTTTTTAAAAATAGTTAAATTTTCAACCAAAGAGATGAATTTTCAGCGAATTAAAAAAAAACGAATTTTCATTAAGTAATCTTTAACTATTACAATACATTTTCGACCAAGTAGTTTCACTTTTAAACCAAACAATTGAATTTTCATCACGAAAATTAATTTTCAACACAAAAATTAATTTTACAACTCTAAACATTAATTTTCGTCCAGAAAAGAAAGAATTTTCAACAAATAGTTAAATTTTCAAGCACATAGTTAAAATTTCAGCAAATAGTTGAATTCTAAACCAAAAAGATGAATTTTTAAATGAAATGATGAATATTTAACTGAAATGCTTAAATTTTCAACCAAAAAAGATTTTTCAAAGAAGAAGACTAATTTTCTGCAAAGAATACGATTTTTCAACAAAATACATTAATTTTCCACGAAATAGTTAAATGTTGTACTAAACAGACAAATCTTCAACCAAATAGTTGAATTTTGAATTGAGAGAATACAATTTTCAACCAAATATGAAAGTTATATTTTCAGTTAAAAACATTAATTTTCAATCAAACTGATGAATTTTCAACTAAAAAATATAAATTGTCAACCAACAATTGCATAGTAAAATTTTCAGTTAAAAACTAATTTTCAACGAAAGAGATGAATTTTCAATTAAAATGATGCGATATTGAATTGAAATAGTTAAATTCGACGTTTCAACAAAAAGAAAAACAACTAATTTTCAAACAAAGTGATGAATTTTCAATTAAAATGATGAACGTTCAACCAAAAAAAAAAAATTTGTAACAAAAGAGTTTAATTCTTAACAAAGTAATGAAATTTTCATTTCAAAAAAGATAAATTCCAAACGTAAAATGTAATAGTTGATATTTAAACCAAAAAAGATTTTAATTTTTAATCAAAAACAGTTCAGTTCAACCAAAAAATACGATTTTTCAACATGAGTCTAATTTCTAACTAGAAAAAAGATTTCTCTGTTAAGGGCATGCTCTCCGGTGATCACGTGACCAAAACAGTCCTTGGTTATGAAACTTTTTTTGGTGTTCACCATGTCTAAACGCAATGATGTATTGCTCTCAAAATTTGGAATATAGAAAATGAGACAATAAATTGCGTTTGTATATTTAGTTTCAGTAATAATTTTGAAAAAAACTTTCCATGTAAAAAATAAATGTGGAAAATTTCATAACCGAGTTTGGTTATGTGATCTCTACTTTACCGACGTTGAAATGCTACAACAATAATGACAGGTTAGGTGTGTGCAGATACATATTTTTTGATTTGCAACGAATGTGCACGATAACGTTGCAACGAATGTGCAACGAATGTGAATGGTAATAATTTTGAAAAAAAATTTCATGTAAAAAATAAATGTGTAAAAATATTTTCATTTTTTTTGGTGCTCACTACGTCCACACGGATTGAGATATCGTGTTTAGAATTTGAAAGATTGAATAAAAAGCACTAGAGAACGTTTGTACACATCAATATGTTTATAATTTCAAGGAAATTTCATTTATAAATTGATAGAATACCATTCGAGTTGCAGCACGTGCAGGTAATTTTTGGTTTGATGCATTTCAGATTTTCTGATTCACGTATGTTGATAACTGACACAAATTTTGGATTAAGTCGTCTGAACATTCAAAAAAATAATATAAACAATAACACTTGCACATTCATTGCAAATAAAAAAATAAGTATCTGCACACACCTAACCTGTCATTTTATTGTTGGAGCATTTCAACGTCGGTAAAGTAGAGATCACATAACCAAGCTCGGTTATGAAATTTTCCACATTTATTTTTTACATGGAAAATTTTTTTCAAAATTATTACTGAAACTAAATATACAAACGCAATTTATTGACTCATTATCTTTATTCCAAATTTTGAGAGCAATACATCATTGCGTTTGGACATGGTGAACACCAAAAAAAGTTTCACAACCAAAAGGATTGTTTTGGTCACGTGATCACCGGAGAGCATGCCCTTAAGAGAGAGAGAAAATATTGCAAACAAACTTGTAAATTTCCAACAAAATACATTTATAAGTAAGTTATATAAAGCTCTTTTTACAAATAAAGAATCATTGTTATTCAATTTTATATTGCAATTAAAAAAAAATTAAGAACGCTCGCAAAAAAATCCCTGATTTTAACAAAAATTCCCTGGCATTTCCAGGATGGCAGACACCCTACCAATTTTTGTTTCCAAAAACCTACCAATTTTTGTTTCCAAAAAATTTGTGTTTTTGCTTCCTAACTAGAACTTCATATTTATATTATCAATTTTAGTTTCATAAAGTCTATTAAAAATTTCAATTCTCGATTCATCTTGTGACTATATCTCGAACGTCAACTCGATGTCAATTCTCAGGCTGTCCAAACCCAATACGAGTTGTTGGTGAACGTCAATTTTATTTTAATATACTAGAGCTCTTCATGTAAACAATTCACTCGACAGAACCGTTATGATTACACCACTCCTTCCAACTTTAAATGATTTCATTTTGATTCAATTTATATGCTAAAAGTACAGTCGATATTGAAAATTCATATCAAACCAAAAAAACATCTACGAAATCAAAAATTTCAAGTAAAAAGTTATCAGTACTATCAACATGGTTTTTTGGAATCAAAGTTTGCCAAAAAATTCTAAAAGTTGATACCTAAATTTGTTATATTACAAAAAAAAAAATTAAATTTTGGCGAGATTTCCTCTTTTTAGGGTTTCTTAGGCTACACTTCCCCCTTAAAACGAAGATCGGATGTCCATCCAACCGTATGTTATTTACTAACCCCTATGCAGGAAGCTTTTTTTATTGTCAGATTTTCCTCGATGACGGCTCAAATTGAAGCCTTGGTATGTAGAATTGCAGTAAAAAATCAAATTTGCTAAGTTATATTTTTTATATCAGTGATTAAAAAATAAGAAAAAAATAAAATGAAGAAATTTGGTTTTTCATAGTTTGCTATAGGTCATTCTGTAGCCTACTTTCTTCCTTTGTAGGCGCTTGTCGACTTCTTTTGCTTGAGTTTTTTTTTTTTAAATTATAATCTCGCCAAGATTCCATTTGTTCCTTTTTAATAGATTCTCAAAGCTTCTGTAATTTTTTCAATTTTATAAACTAAAAAAATTCGATATCAGCTTTTAGAGTTACTTCAATCTGTTGAATAGTGTCAGCTGTCGATGTGCCTAATGTAAAAAAATAGATTTTTTCATAAAAATTACTAAATCTCGAAAAATAATAAATAAATAATTCCTGAAAAACAGATGAATAATTTATAAAATGGAGTTATCTTGACATTCTTGTACCAATCGGTTGAATAGTGTAGGCTGTCGGTGTGTCTCATTACTAATAATTGACACATTTTACAGATTAAACTGTATTCCATGTTCTAAAAATTAATCAAGTTCGTACTCCCTATAATGCTGTAATTAAGTATGATTTTCCTCCATATGGTTAGAACATGTCCTATTTCCCATTTTTGTTCTTCTTGTATCAACTATAAGAAAACACATTGTCCCAAAAAACGCAAACACAACCAAAATACTCAGCTGTAGATGCAATCCAACATAGTTACTATAAACAAAACTTATTGTCATCGTTAAGCTTTGACAAAAACGATAAAAGGCAAATGCAGATGCAACGTCTTCTGTATAAAGAATCCCGATGATACTCATACACTGAGTGTTGAAACAAGCATCCCCAAAGCCAAGCAAAATTCCTCCGATTACAGCCAAAATTGGTAAAGGCGTGATTAATCCAATATCCTCAGTGTCCTAAAAATGTATAGTTATTTTTATCTTTAATCAATTACATGCTATTTTGCCTGCGAAATACTTTGTCAAGCAATAAAAAATTGAATTTGAATGTATGATGATCACCTCAAATGGTGCATTATTTGGTAAATTGAACAAAACCATTGTGTAGCATATAATGTGTACAGAAAATCCAAGTCCAATAATTATAAAACCTGACCGAATTTGGATTCTGGATACGATGAGAGCAGAAAATAGAGAACCAATTTCTGATCCAATTCCCATCGCAACTCCTGTGAGACCAACTAATCTTTTTCGAAACTCTCCCATTTGGACGGTGAATCCAATACATGAGGAATAAACCGCATCTCCAAAGGCAAGGACTAGACCAGTATAAAGGAAAGTAATTGATAACAATAACATGTTTGGTGTAATGAAAAGAATAAAAGCACTTTTCACGCGAAGCCAGGCTGAGTAAAATAAGCGGTCATTTAATTGTTTGTTTTGATCAGTTCCATTCACTTTTGTTGTTGTATCTGTTTCTAAAGGTTTTCTTAAAGCGGACATAAATCCACAACTGATTACAGAAAAAGTTATGAATATCACAAAAATAGTTTTCCTGGTTTTTCTGTCGAAACTTGTCCCAGTGAACATGAAGTAGACAAGGAGGTTTCCAATTATCTGGGATAATTCAGAAATGGACCAGAAAATGCCTGAATTACGTGATATTGTTGATAATTTGCTATTTTCTGTAATATATCGACCGCAGCCAATCCAAAATAACGTTCTTCCTGTGCCTTGAATGGCAGAAACTATGTAAAGTAAATTTTTCTCTGGCCAGAAGAAAATTGAGAGAAAAAATGTATTACAGATTGCACCGATTAGTACTGATAATCGGGAACTAAGTGAAGTTGCAAATGCTGGTGACAGTAAAACGGAAATTGAAAATGCTGCAGACATAATACCCAAACTGACATATCCATCTCCTGTGAAATTGGGTGTTTCTTTCGATATTGCATCCAGAACATTCTTCTGAAAGAGGAACAAAGATACATTTTTTTGATGAAAAAAGCAAAATTGTTTCTAGAGATGACCAACAAACGAACTTTGCACTTTTGGGAAGATAAATCGAGGCAACATTATTTTGAAATCTGTTCATTTATGTCCCTCGTGCACCAAGGTCGAAGTTGAGAATTTCGTACCAATTTTTTTTATATAAATAAAAACAATATTTATTCTTCATACTGATGTATGTTTGATATTTATGCATATGGATCATTATATCTCAAGTGCACCAACTGGGCTCGTACAAAAATTCGACTTTCGATTTTTAACGGGAAATCGGCCCGGGCTTTTGAAATTAACATTTATTAACATAATATTTATTACTGCGTGAATAATTCCAGATATTAGTAACTTTTCAAGATTTATTATTTTTATCATTATTATTATTCTAGTGTATAGAATTCTTGCAAATAAAACAAGAATCCAACGATCAAATTTGGACAACCACCTTAAGGAAACTAATGTCAGTGTGAAAGATATCCCGAGAACGTCCTATGTCTTTAAGACGTCTTTAGGACATCTTTAGGACATTGGACGTCTTAGAGACGATTGGACTAAGGTCGGACGTCCTAGGAACGTCCCAAGGACGTTTTTGGGATGTTCGTGGTTTTGTACTACGTAGTATCACGTCTGTATCATATAGCGGTTTACCCTTGCTATTTCTCATGCTGCCTAACTCTGTACTTTTATCTCCCTTCATATTGATCAATGCACATATTTAAAATAATTTCTCGCTTCCTTGGAAATCGTTTAGCACTTTCTTCTTTTCTTCTGTTTTGATTTTATCTTTACTTTCCTTGACTATTATTTTTTTCCGCATTTTGTGTCTTTAATCATTTTCAAGTCTATTTCTCACGTGAAAAAAATTGTACAAGTCAAAGAAAATTGTTTAAATAATTATAAAATATGCTAAACAAGCAATATCAATCATGACATTAAAATAATACTCAGGAACAGCGGAAAATTGAGTTTTTCAAATTTTGTTTGCTTGCACCATAAATATTTCTGAAAAAATCATTAATTGGACAATATTTATCAATACAGAAGAAAAGCAAAAAAAGTATGAATTATACACAATACATGTTCGTGTTAGAATGTAATACGACCACGAACTTGACTTTTTATATCTAATCCTGAGGAATGAAATAATAACTTTTCATCGAAAAAGAAATATAGTTTTCCATTTTCTGTCATTTTTTCTATGATGTTGATAATTAGAAGCACAAATCAAGAACTAAATCATGAATTTTGAATAATAGCCTAATTTATAAGTATAGGAATTAAGAAGGGGCCCTAAATGAAAAAAATATATTTTCTAAGTTACCTGGATATTACTCATTGGTTGAAATGCAGTCAATCCCAACATGAAGCCACAACTCAAAATAATGATATTTACAAATCCTCTATTGATACGAATTTTCAACATGATTGAAATTTATAAAATTGAAATAAAAAATTCTGAAATGTAAGTCTCTATTCGATGGTTCTTCAAATACTAACCAGCTCATGTGCTGCGGAATGCTAACTAAAATTAAATGAAGATTAGAAAGTACAAGTGTATGTAAGTAAGTGTAGTACAGTCTTGAGTCGGCGAAATCTTAAAAAAAATTATTGACTTCTTTATAATTGGAGATGGCAGTACAGAATTGATAAGAAATTTTTTTCCGAAATCGTTTCAACCCTCATTTGATACTCAATATCTCGGGAGTGGGTTTTTGTTTTTTATTTAAACTGAAAATTAAATTTTTTATCGCAATCCGCAGCTAAGTCTGTTCCGATATATGACGGGAATTTTTTAAAAATTTGTTTAACTTTCAACTAAGTGGTTGAATTTTCAACTCAAAATACATATTGGTTTTCTACAATAAAGACCAATTTTTAACAAAATATACGAATTTTCAATTTAAAAAGGTAAATTGACAATCAAAAATGGAATAGTTACATGTTAAGTTAAAAAAATTGATTATCTACAAAAAAAACGAAGCTTCAACAAAGTAGTTGAATTTTTCACGAAAATAGTTAAATTTTCAACGAAAAAAAAAGAATTTTTAAGCAAAATGAATTTTCAGCGAATTAGTTGAAATTTCAACAAAATAATTCAGTTTTAAAGCAAAAAAAAATAATTTTCAAGCAAGAATCTTAATTTTTAATGAAAAAACGAAATTTTAACCAAATTTATTTAGTTGCAACTAAGAAAGACAGATTTTCAAACAAACATTTCTAACCAATCAAACAAAGACGAATTTTCAACGAACTTCCAGCAAACTTTATAAAGTTTCAACTAAAAAGGCAAATTTTCAAACAAAAATTTTGAATGAAAAAAGGACGAATTTTCAACCAGGATGATTAATTTTTTTACCAAGAAAGACGAATTTTCAACAAAATAAATACTAAATAGTTCACTAAATGAACTTAAAATATACATTGTAAACAAATTTAATTATTTTTAATTAAATCATTTAAAAATTAGCTTTTCGGCATAACTATTTTCATGAAATTTATCTTAAGATTTAAGACGAAAAGGGAATTTTCATTATACTTGTTTTTAAATTAAACACGAACTAAAGTTATTTCCAGCTAAAAAATAAATTTTGTAAAAAATTATTTATCAAATCGAGGAAAATATTTTATTGGTAATTATAACTTGTTTTTGAAAAGAAGCCGAGGTGAACTTTTGAAATAAATGTTTCACAATTTTCAGTGTTTATTTAACAATATTTTTTAGGGTTCAATGTCATACTTTTTATTTGAAATATCTACTATTACATTATTCGTTGAGAATTCATATTTTTCGGCTGAAAATTCATCTTTTTGGTTGAAAATGCCTTTTTTTGGTTGAAAAATAATTTTCAAACTAAAAACGTAACTATTTTTGGCTGAAAATTAATATTTTTTAAATTGAAAATTCAATCACTTGGGTAAAACTTGAATCACTTTGCTAAAAATTTATTTGTTTGAGGGCTGATCTCTTTGATTAAAAAACCGTTGTTGGAATTTTTCTCTCTTTTGATTAAAACTGCAATTTTTTGGTGTAAATTAATATTTTCTGGTTGAAAATGCTGCTTTTTGGCTTGAATGTTCAACAAATTCTTTGACATTTTCTCCTGTCTTGGCTGAAAAATCTTTATTTGTTGAAAATTCATCTTTTTTGTAAGAAAATTCGTCTCTTTGGTAGAAAATTAATAATTTCGGATTCAAAATTCAACTGACTTGTAGAAATTTTTTTTATTGTTCGTTAAAAGTTGACCTAATTTATTAAACATTCATTCTTTCCTTGCAGAATGGCAGATTTATCATTTTATTTGAAAATTCCTCTCTTCGGTTCAAAATTAAGCTATTTAGTTCAAATCTATTTTACTGAAAATTAATAATTTTTAGTTGAAAATTAAATTATTTGTCTGTAAATTGGTGTATTTTGTTGAAAATTTTGTTTTTCTAGAAAATAAAGTTTCTTTGAAAATTCGTCGTTTTGGTTAAGAATTCATCTTTGTAGGTTAAAAGTTGAACTATTTGGTTAAAGGTTAAAAATGTATTTATTTTATTGAGAATTCGTTTTTTTCAATTCATCTCTTTTTTATTAGAAAATTTATTCTTTTTATTAAAAATTCAATAACTTGGTTGGAATCTAAAAAAACTTTATAAAAAATCATCTTATTGGCTGAAAATTGAACTATTTTGTTGAAAAAACTATTTTTGTGTGAAAATTAATTTTTTGAATTGAAAACTTACCTATTCCATTTTAGGAACTAATTTCTTAAAAACTCATTTTCTTTGTTGAAAATTTAACTATTCTGTCAAAAATGATTTTTTTTGCATTAAAATTATTTTTTTTTTCTGCTGAAAATTTAACTATTCCAGTTTTGGTTGAAAATTCATATTTTCTTCATCAAATTTATCTTTTTTGGTAGAAATTAAAAATCTTCCTAACTGAAAATTCAACTAGTTGATTGGAAATTAAACTAATTTTCTTTAAATTTGTTATATTGGTTGAAGACTTTCCTATTTTGTTGAAAATCTTTTTTTTGTCTACGAAAATTAATTTTTTCAACTGAAAATTTAACTATTCCATTTTTGGATGGAAATTTATCGTCTTTAGTAGAAAATTCAACTATACGGTTGAAAATCTATGTTACTTTTTGTTTGCAAATTATTTATTTTCTTGAAAATTCGTAGTTTTGGTTAAGAATTCATCTTTGTAGGTTAAAAGTTAAAATATTTGGTTAAAAATTTAACCTTTTTGTTGATTTTTTTTTTTAATTCAACTCTTTTTTTGAAAATTCGTTTTTTAGTTGTTGTTGAAATACCAAATTTTTCATTTTTCGTTTAAAATTCGTCTTTTTGTTGAACACTCCAATTTTCGTGTTGAAAATTCAACTATTTTTGGTTAAAGTTTTGGTTGCAAATTCAATTGTTTTGTTGAAGATTCGCCTATTTCGACAGAAAATTCGTCCTTTTGGATTCAAAATTCACCGTTTTTGTTAACAATTAAACTTTATTCCAAGAAATTCAATTATTTCGTTGGAAATGCAAATATTTTTAGTTGAAGTTTAATATTTTCTTTTTAAAATTCGATTATTTAGTTGAAAATTCACCTTTGCAGGTTGCAAACTCAACAATTTGGTTCAAACCTCAACTTATTTGTTGACGATTTCATTATTTCATTCCAAATAAACCTAAATTAGCTAAATTATAAACAGCAAAAAAATATTGAATTTTAAAAGTTTCATTAAATTGTTTTTAAAGCTGAAAAAAAGAGAAACCTTAAATCTTTTCTATCGTAGCGTCGTGATGTTTCACCGTGATAAAATGAACAATGAAAAAAAGAATTGTTTGTTCTATAAAATCAGATTTTAGGGGCGTAAAAAAAATTTCGTATATAACATTTTTTCAGGCCCACTATTATTATATTATTATTTATACATGAAAACTCGTAATTTTATGGAGGAAGATTTCGTGTTAGTCATAGGAAGTCATAGGGTGACCTCTATATATTTAAAATTAAAACCAACATAAGTAAAAAAGTAGATTTCTCATTTTATCGATCGCTGATAATTATTTCGGTTTATTTATTTTTAATATTACTTTTAATGTAGGTTGTTATTAAAGATATTATATCTTTGGTTGTTATGACTGACTTTCTCAATACACGGCGCAAAATAAAATGTATTTCAGTAATTTTTCTACATTTCTAATCCAGTCGCAGATGTTCTTCTTTATCATGATATGCGCGTTATATTTCGGCCTATATTATTGTATGTACTATAGTCTACCCGATTAGATGAGATGAATGACAAAATAGTCTCA
>CAKNXH010028986.1:0-40617 GCA_932178445.1 Andricus quercusramuli | reverse complement strand
TGAATACTATCCGTTGGTAGTGTATAAAATTTAATGTTCAACCTCAGGATGAGAAATGTGATTTTTCTCAAATAAGTGAGCCTTTTAGCGATGATAAGCGTTGCCCATTTTTTGGATAAAATTAATGTATGTGTACCATATTGAATTTAATACGAAAGGCTTAAGATTTCAAGTCAAAATATGTTGCATTTTCAACAAAATACTTCAATCTTCAACCAAATATTAGGATTTTCAATCAAATGTGATCAATTCTGAACCAAAAATATACTAGTAGACTTTTCAATTCAAAAGAATTAACTTCCAATGAAAAATAGTTGGATTTTATATTGGTTTATTAATTTAGTTCGCGTTGAAGCGAAAAAACTAGCAAAATGAGTAAATAAGAATCCTTTGAATAAGGATGATGTGGGAAATAGGGGAAAGAGTAATATGTCTTTAGATACTTTACTTGTAATATGAGATTACTGATTATCATTTCATGAAGCAATTCGAAAAAATGTTATTCACATTTATATTTTCCACATGTGATGTCACATTCTGCGTTCCCCCTCCTCATCTGAAAATGTGACGTAGTTTTTAAACAGCCCTAATAATTTGTCTCGCGAAAATAGTTCCATCGTTTGAATTGTTGCATAATATGTAATTGATTGAAAATTCACAATCAGTCGATTTTTTTCACATTTTTGTTATGAGTTCATTTATATATAATTTTTTTAGTAGCTTAGTCACAGCAAGCTAAGCAGTTCGTGGGCAGATGATTTGGCAGACGTGATTGTTTGAGTGATCGATATATCTCTAATAGATAATTAGATTTTGATGAAACTTGTAGGTACAAGAGGCAAAATTACATATTTTGAGAATATGGTATTTTAAAAAATTTGGTTTCAATTTTGATGAAATTTTCATTACTAAATCTCACTGGTAAAATGATTGAGGAAAGATTGAAAGAAAAATAATCAGGTACTATCTGCAAATATCCACAATAAACATTTGTTCATATATACTTTGTTTATAAAATTAACAAATAATATCGGGATACATTATCTTATACATATAATCAAGTATAACTTTTCTAAGAAAAGCAAGTAATTTTAACGCGGAAATATGGTTTTCAAATTAACAATTCATAATGCTGAGTATTTTTTAATAGGATTTGTTTGTGTTGATTATTCCTGAAAACAAATTATTAAATTTCCAAAATATTATATTTTAAGAATGTATAGTCTGGCTTGTGATACAGCTGGGCTTGATCAAAATCCAATTATCGCAAATATAGTACTATAATTTCAACAAGTTCCATTCAAATTGAAGTACCACCTGCAGATCCTAAATATTGCATTTAAAAATCTTCAATTTCCTCGAATTTTGATACAAAAAAAATATTCAAAACTGTGTGACTTCTAATTGAAAGTTTTTAATTAAAGAATTGAAAATTGTACGATAACTAAAATCCTAAAGCTGTTTAAAAGTTTTCTAAATAAAAAAAATATTGCGTTCTAGTCGATTTTCTTATCATCCGAATGTTTTCGCTTCTTATTAATACGAACGACATTATTTTTTTATTTATAAAACCGAAAATAGAAAGCTAAACTTGGATCTTCAGGAAAACTTTCCTTATTTTTAATAATAAATTTCCTTACTTTTGTTTTTGACAACGCAAATTCTGAAGAAACTTCCAGGTGCTGTTAATAACTATATTCAGTAATATAATTTTTGAAAAATAATTCACTATTCTTTAATATTATCAAGGTTCAAACAAATTTCAAAATTCATTGAAGTAACATACCACAATTATTTCTCCACACTTTTTGCGCTGAATTTTTCACAGATTTTAAAATCAGGAATTTTAAAATGAATCTTGAATATAAAAAAATCTCAAAACCAGAAAACTAAAAGATCTTTCTTTTCTATTTTAAAATGCCCTAAATTTATGAAGAAATGGGTTACCTCTAATGGTCTTTTATCTACAATTAATAAAAATATTTCAGCACTTAAAAAAAAATATATTACCATCTTTATAGCCCTCAAAATTAGGATGGATAAAAAAACAAAGTTCAAATTTTCGTCGAGATCAATCTCTCTAGCAATCACCCCAGGCGACGAACTTCAAAAGCTCATCTTTTAAAGCTCTTCATGCGGGCAAATTATTATCTAAGGTCTAAAATTCAGATTCAAGGGAAAATTATGTATGTGTAAGAGAAGTTCTTCAAAAATTAATCATATGTTGCACGTGTGGTATTTTATCAATTCTGTTTTTGTTTTCTTTTTCATCTCTTTATCCTTGTTGTTTTTACTATGTACGCGCAAAATTATTTTCCGCGAAAACAAGTCATTTTTCCTTGTCGTTGGAGATCGTACTGGAGGGAATTTGGTATAAAAGACCAACGCATATCCCAAAGGTATCAGTTGCAAATCGACAAGTACAATGCGCCTTTCAATTTTTGCATTTTTAACCCTCCTGTGTGTGTCACTCTTTTCGGGAGTGGTCGCCCAAGGCTGTGTTGGACTGAACCAAACCTGCCAACGTTACAGGAATAATTGCTGTCACCCCTTGAGGTGTACCTTTAATAGACGAGGTAGTAAGTTGGCGCAGAGGCTAAGTTCGCACATCCTTATATTATAAAAAAAAATATAAGGAGGTTCCAAAAACTACGTCACGCTTTTATTAAACTTTTTTCACCCTTTTTTTCGCCCTTTCTTGTCGCATTTTTTAACAATAAAGACTAAAATTCAACCAAAAACAGTTGCATTTTCAACCAAATAGTTGAATTTTCTATTCAAGAATGCGTAAGTAGTTAACTGTTTAACAAAATCGTTCAAAATAGTTGAATCTCCATATTAAATCATATTAAGTTATTCATATTGAATCCCATCTGCTGAATTCAAACAAAAAGATGGATTTGTAATAGAATAGTTGAATTCTCAACCAAAACAGATATATCTTCACCGAACGCTTGCATTTTTAAATAAGAAAGATCAATTTTCAACAAAGGGGTTGATTTTCCAACCATAAAATATTTTTTAGTCAAGAGATAAATAATACTTCAACAAAACTGTTGAGTTTTCAAACCACGAAAGCCTAATTCTCCAGAAAAGTGTTTCATTTTCTGCCCAAAAATATGACTTTTCAAAAAAAAGTTGAATTTTCCACAAAAATAGTAGGATTTTTAACTCAAAAAGACGAATTATCAACAAGAATGTTGATTTCTAACCTAATATTTAAATTTTAAACCAATTCATCTTAGCCAAACATTGAATAGGTGAATTTTCAGTTGAAGAAGTTTATTTCCACCAAAAAATGCACCAATTTTTAATAAAATAAATTTTTGACAAATTAATTCTAGTTTTAACCATGTACTTGAATAATTAACCAAAAAAGATGAATTCTCATTGGACAATTTACAAGTTCAATTCCCAACTACAAATGATTAATTTGCATCAAAAAATAGAATAGTTAAATTTATATTTGAAAAAAACGAATTTACAACACCAAAACAATGTAACTAAATCATTCAATCTTTAACCAAATATTTGAATTCACAATCAAATGAGATAAATTCTCAATCAAAAATATAAACATTTCAATCATTTCAAAAAATAGTTATTCCAATTTATATTTTTTACGTGTAATGTGACATTCTTTGACAATCCGTGAAGATTTTGTAATATTCAATGGCTCAAATGAGTGGTAAAATCCTATAGATTACTTATGCAGAATACTTAAACAATACATTCATTTTCTTAGCTCTTTACAAGAGTTTAAGTAGAAATACAAAATTCCTTAAAAATCGGAATTTGATTTCTGTTTTTTTCACGTGATAATTTAGTACCCACAAGGCCAAATTACTCCATCTAGTACTTATTCAACGCAGAATTCAATTAGCTTTTCAACAGTTTTTGAAAATATTTTAATGTATATTCAGGACGGCACTGTCAGCTTTCAAAGTCAAGGCTAATTTTTAAAAGATCACTTGATTAGTAATTCCATACTTCCCGTTGGTAGTGTATAATATTTAGTGTTTAACCTCAGGATGAGAATGAAGATTTTTGGCAAATAAGTAAGCCTTTTGGCGATGATACACAGGAAACCTAGAAAAAGAGTGCAAATCGCATTTACATTTTTTATTATCATGTATATTTAAAAAAAAATGCTTCTGTAACAATTAAGAACAATTTTCAATATCGTTATTGTATCACTTGGACTATTCAAACGCAATATAAAAATACATTCTAAATGTTTCTTTTCTTTCGAATTACAGGGTGGAAGTGCAGGCAGTAAGATGACGAACAAAATAACATCATATTTTCTGGATATTTCCACCATTTGCTGAAATTTGTGCGGGTTTAACACCAGTGAATTGGAAGAAACGATATCTTCATATGCAATTATATCAGAAAATATGAGCGTTACAAAGACCCAATTTTTATATGCAGTGCATACTCAATTATCTACAATTTTGGGCAATATATAAAAAAAATAAAATATGTGGTCAAGCATAATTGACATGCATTTATACTTATTATATCATTAAGCCATTTCCCTTTTGAGGTAAGCGTGACTCATTCGGTAAGAAGAGGAGTAATGTGTTGGTGAAGGTATAGATTTTTAGATTGACCTACAATTATTCCCGTGTTATCAATTTGCACAACCTGTGAGGTATGTGTTCGCCACCGTATTTAAACATTTCAGCGTTAATACTGTCTACACCAGCAACCTTATCATTTTTGAAATTCTTAATTACATCAATTACCTCGGAGGCACAGTTTCTCTCAATAAGGTTTTCTAATGCATCCGGTTCTATATCGCAGTTGTGTTGCCCTATAGCTTCATCTCTCAATGATTCCTTGAAACAGTCTCTCAAACCCTTGCTATTTCTCATGCTGCTTAACTCTATACTTTTATCTCTCTTCATATTGATCAACCCCCATTTATTAAACAGTTTCTTGCTTCCTTCGAAGTCGTTTTACATTTTCTTCTCTTCTTCTGTTTTGATTGTATCTTAACTTTTCTTGACTAGTAGTTTTACTGCCCTCTTCTTGTGTCTTTAATTATTTTAAAGTCTAGTTCGCTCATCCTCGCTAAGGCCTGTGATGTTCAACTTTCGTTTATGATCTTCTTTCTTTTCTTGAGCGGCTGTCTGGATTTAATCATTCCACCGCGCATCACCAGGCATTATTTCTACAACCGCAGTACCACACACTTCATTCGTTGAGTTTTCAGTTAATTTTTTAAACTATGAAGTGGGATGTTTTCAGAAAACGTTTGACTTTCAAAGCCGAAAAGTTTAGTTAGTTAGTTAGTTAGTTAGTTGTAATGTAGGCAGGTGGTGGGCATGATGCCCACCTCTGGCGCTCGAGCTATAGAGCCTATTGTGCCATAACCGTGTTTATTCTCAAGGCAGTACTCCGAATCCGGCCATCCTTCGCTGAGGACGCCGAGTGTTTTTGTATCTCGGTGTGTTTCGTTGTTACCAACATTCTGAGATTATACCTCTCAGGTGCCAGGTATACTCATCGCACAGTAAATGACGTTCTACTTTGATTATCAGGCAAAGTGATCCTCACCCACTCTGCCATTCGGCAGCCTCCCTTAGCAGGCCGCAGAAAGACAATACAGCCCGACTAGGGTGGACGGAGCGATTCTTCTGAGGACATCAGTTAGATGCACAGATTCGAAGCATTACCCTTGTGTGTTATGTAAGTGTATGTGTGTGTGTTCATTACTCGAAGCATCCAGCGACCACCGAGCAGAGCTCCCTTGAGAGGGTCTACCTCTCAAAACATTTTGTATGATTAAGAGAAATTCTTTGAACATTAATCATGTGTAGCACGTGTGGTATTATATCAATTCTGTTTTTGTTTTCTTCTTCATCTCGTTATTCTCCAGGAAATTGTTTAATTTTCTGCCCGAAAATAAGGCTTTTCAACAAACTAGTTGAATTTTCAACAAAAATAATAGAATTTTCAATCCAAAAAGACAAATTATCAACAAGGATGTTTATTTCTACCAAACATTTAAATTTCCAACTAAAACCGATCCATTTGAGCCAAAAAAGGAATAGGTGAATTTTCAGTAGAAGAAATTAATTTCCACCAAGAAATGTACAAAATTTTAACATTTGGAAAAATATTTTAATGTATACTCTGGACGGCGCTGTCAGCTTTCAAAGTGAAGGCTAATTTTTAAATGGTCACTTGGATAGAGATTGAATACTATCCGTTGGTAGTGTATAAAATTTAATGTTCAACCTCAGAATGAGAAATGAGATTTTTCTCAAATAAGTGAGCCTTTTAGCGATGTTGCACAAAAAACCTAGAAAAAGAGTGCAAATCGCATATAAACTATTTCATTATCACGTATATTGAAAAAAAATGCTTTTGTAACCATTAGGAAATTTTTTTAATATCTTTAGTGTATCACTTGGACTATTTAAGAGCAATATAAAAATACATTTTGAGTGTTTATTTTCTTCCAAATTACTGTGTGGAGGTGCAGACGGTAAGATGACGCACAAAATAACATCATATTTTCTCGACATTTCCAACATTTACTGAAATTTGTGCTGTTTTAACACCAACAGTGAAATGGAAAAAAAAGATATCTTCATATGCAATTATATAAGAAAATATGAGCGTTACAAAGACCCAATTTTTTATATGAAATGCATACTCAATTATCTACAATGTATTGTTTTGGGCAATATATAAAAAAATAAAATATGTGATCAAGCGTAATTGACATACATTTATACTTATTATACCATTGAGCCATTTCCCTTTCGGTGTAAGCGAGAGTCCCGTGCTGAGGAAGGGAGTAGTGTCTTGAAGGAGGTAGAGATTTTGAGATTTATCGAGAATTCCCGCGTTATTTGTTTTAAATGACACGTTCGTTCCGCATCACTGCTTCAGTCATCTGGAAATCCTCCCATCTCGATACATAAATTTATCAATTTGCATAACCTGTGAGGTATGTGGTCGCTACCGTATTCAAGCGTTTCAGCGTTAATACTGTCTACACCCGGCGTCCTCCTGCATGAGGACTGCCCCCATGCTACGAACGCTGGCATTCGTTTGTAGGATGAACCTCAGTTCCGGGTCTGGACGACTGAGGGTCACCGGTCGCTGAATGGCGGCCGTGGCCGCTTCGAAGTAAGCGAGGGCTTCGGGGGTTATTTTGTAGGGTCGTTTCGTGGATAGTAGGTCAGACAAGGGGGCAAGGATCACCGAAGAGTTCGGAATGTATTCCTTGACCCAATTGCACACACCGTGGAAGAAACGCATTTCTTTGCGAATACGAGGTAGAGAGGCGTTTTTAATGGCCTCTATGTTCCCGGTTTGCGCCGAGTTTCCCTCGGTGCTAATTATATGGCCAAGGTAGGGAAGTGTTGTCTGGCCGAAGCGGCACTTGGCGGGAGCAACTGTCAATCCGTAGACGAGCGCCAGATGAAGCAGGTGCTCTTCCCAATCTCGCGAATATACGACTATGTCGTCGAGGTAAGCAATGGCGAATATGCCCCATTGCTCAGCGAGAACCGGCCTCATCAGGTTCTGGAAAGTCCCGGGTGCGTTCTTGAGCCCGAACGGCATCACCCGGAACTGAAATTGGCCTCCTCCTGGCGTGGCAAAGACGGTAAACTTGCGGGATCGTGGCGCCATGGGTATTTGGCAGTACCCGCTTTTGAGGTCGAGGGATGAAAATATTTTTGCCGTACCCAGATTCTTTAAGGTCTCGTGGATCCGGGGTAGGCATTGCGGAGCGTCGACCGTCATACTCCCATACTGCGAAATTCTTTTCGCAGATGGTCAGGAAAGTCGTCCTGTACATCGATTTCCTCCGTGGGGGAGGCAAGTTCGTGATAGTGGGGGAGGGGGCTGAGGTAGACTCGTTGTCTACCCGTGGCACCGACAAAGATACAGTCGGCCACGTGGTCGTGAATAACTTTGTGTTGGCGTAGCCAGGGTCTGCCGAGAATCATTTCGACCCTTAACTCAGGGCTAATGTGGAAAGTACCGGCGTATGGTACTTCTTGGATGACGGGACTCAAGGTCACTGAACCGACGAGACTTATAGTGGCTCCTACGGCAGCTAGTAAAGCATGGGGGGGCTGGGTTTCCGAGATTAGTACTCGGAGGTCGTCAGAATGGCCTTGTTTATAAAATTCTCCAACGCCAGGATGTCGATCTCAGCGGTTACTTCTTGGCCGGCCAATAAAACTCGGACGCGAGGAAGGTTGCTGAGATCAGAAAAGACCGCACTTATGATGGGGGTGCGTGTAGGGCGGCCAGGGCGGCCGGGGCGGTAGTTGTGTCGTTCTCGGCGGCCCGGTCTCGCCAGTTTCCCGGAACCGCAGCTTGTCGGGCTTGTATGGCTGGGCAGTCCCGATGAAAATGTCGCCCCGGGCAGTAATGGCACTGCTTCGGGGGTCTCACGTTGTTAGTAGGGGGTGCCGTGTTGGGGCTCTGACCTGGCTGTGTCGTTGCAGCCGTTGTTTTCCCCTGATTTGCGTCTCGCATGGTGCGTCGGGGATTCTCTTCCGCCTCGTCTGCTTCTGCCTGGACGGCTCGTTCGACCAGGTGTTCGAATGTGTCAATGGTGGCTTCCCGCAAAACTCTTTTCACGGATGGTTTAAGAGCGTCTAGTAGCAGCGCTATGATGTTGGGCCCTGTGGCCTGTGGTAGTAAGCGAAGGGCGAGAAGATATTTCTTCTGGAGAAATATCCCCACGGCCTCTTTGTTCTCCTGCTTCGTTGCATGAAGCTTGATATGCAACTTGTTTACAGCCGAAATGCCTGCGAAGTACTGAATAAGCAGGCTTTTGAATTTACCCCATGGGAGGGACAAATTCCTATAGGCGTCATACCATTTGGCTGCACGCTCTGTAAGCGATTTGTTCACCATCCGTGCCCATTGGTTAACGTCTATGGAGACCTCCGTGAAATAGGACTCACATTGTCCGAGGGACTCCTCTGGATCCTCATGGTCCATACCCGCGAACGTTTGACGTGGGACGTCCTAGGTACGGAATACGCGTATCAGCGCTCGCCAATCAACGATGTTCGCGCTTGTCGGAGGGGACGGGAGGCTCCCGTATTTGTGGGAGGGGGTGAGCCTGCGTCTGCATTTTCCGTGGAAGTGGTTCTGTCAGGCCCCACCGAGTTTGGAAGCTGAGACTCGGAAACTGTGGTGCGTCTGGTAGCCATGGTTCTTGTTGTTGGCCTACCACGGCCGCGGCGTGGCGAATTCGGAGAGCGAATCATTGGGGTGTATGGAGGTCTGTTTCCAGCTCCGTTGGAAATCAGGGATAAACAGAAAATAAATTTCGAGCGACGGGAAAAACGTACGGGTCTCCCCGAAGAGTGAGGGGAGTTGCAGAGCTCGTGAAGACAGAGCTTTTCCGGTGTGTCTTCGTCGGCGAGGATCGGCGGTTTCGGGCCGTCCTATAATCACCTCCAAAAGTGTCCCCGGAGGCGGGCGTGGAGGCAGGGACGTTTACTTTTAGTGCCTCCTCTCGACATGTGTAGGTCTCCGACCTTTATCTAATTAAAATTTGAAACCGAAGAAAGAAAACGCGATGAGACAAATGGTTTACGGACCCAGAAAAACGGGACACGGCAATGCCTGACACCGTGCGCAAGGTATACTAGAGTTAATTATTTATCGATTGATTATTTGAACCCCGACGCGGATCGCGTAATCCTGAGCACGGGACTCGGCAGAAGGCCTGACACCATACGCAAGGTATTATTATTATTATAGATTAGCAGTTCGAACTCGAAAGTTCATTGCCTCACTAACCCGAGACCGCCACACATCTCTATCCTGTGCATCCTCCATCCAGTTTAAGTAATCATGTCCTAGTTCTTTTAAATCATCCCTTACATTTTTCTCCCATCTGTTTCTCGGTCTGCCTAAGGGTCTCTTACCAATCGGTCTCCCTCTTAAAACTTGCGCCACTGTTCTTTTATTTCCCATTCTTGCTACATGCCCCGCCCATCTTAGTTTACGCGCTTTCATTACCCTATTAATATTTGCTGACCCGTAGAGAGCATGCAGCTCATCATTATGCAGTTTTCTCCATTCGCCGGTCTCTTCGTCCCTTTTTGGACCATAGATTTTTCTAAGTACTTTATTCTCAAAAACTCTACACCTATTCTCCTCTCCTTTCGTCAGCGCCCACGTTTCGCACCCGTACATGACGACCGGCATTATTATTGTTTTGTAGATTCTTACTTTGATGTTTCTAGATAGCAATCGCGATTTTAATAGTATGTTTGCTGCATAGTAGCACCCATTGCCAGCGTGCAGTCGCGCGTTGATTTCCGTTTTAATCTTATTTTCGCTATTTATAATGGACCCGAGGTATTTAAACTCGCTAACCCTTTCGAATTTCATATTTCCGGCCATAAGTTCCCCGTCATGATTACTTTGTTCGGATCTGGCAACGGTCATATATTTTGTCTTCGATTCGCTGACTTCCAAACCAATATCTTTGGCTTTTGTGATCAAGATTTCTGCATTTTTTGCTACCGTTTCTTTATCATCTCCTAGTAAGTCGAGATCATCCGCATATCCAAGAATTTGTATTATCCCATTGAGGGTAGCACCGGTCGGATTCGCCTGTACTTACCTAACCACGTATTCTAAAACTAAGTTAAAAAGGACGCACGAAAGTGCATCGCCCTGTTTCAGGCCATCGCGGATCGAAAACTCTTCAGATAAACTACCGTTTACGCGTATTCTACCCCTACTGCCGCTTAAGTAAATTTCGATAAGTCTAACCAATTTTCTTGGTACCCCCAAAAACTCTAGGATCCAGTACTTTCGTGCGCGTATAATAGAGTCGTAGGCTTTTTTGAAATCGATAAATAGCTGATGCACTACTTCTTTAAATTCCCATTTTTTTTATAGCAGTTGTCTAATTGTAAACATTTGATCGCTTGTAGATCGGTTTCGGCGGAATCCACACTGGTAATCCCCAATGATTTCCTCCGCAAAAGGAGTCAGTCTACTTAGGATTACATTAGACAGGACCTTGTAGCACGAAGGTACAAGTGAAATTCCCCGATAATTGTTACAGTCAGTTTTATCGCCTTTTTTGAAGATGGGAATAACGATAGAGGTATTCCATTCTTCCGGCATGCGTTCTGTTTTCCAAACTGCGCGTATTAATTTAATAATTTGTCTTGTGAGGCAAGGGCCTCCATTTTTTATCAGTTCTGACGGTAGGTCGTCGATGCCCGTGGCTTTGTTATTTTTCAACTTCTTTATAGCCATTTTTATTTATATATCAGCAGGATCATCAATTAATAGATCAGCAGTGTGGATTTCGCCGAGATTACCCTCAACGGGGGCTTCGCGTACATTTAATAGTTTATCGAAATATTCTTTCCATAAATTCAGTCTCTCTGTCGCATCGGCTACTAGATTGCCATTTTCGTCCCTCATTACTTCCGTTCTACTTTGAAAGCCTTTCCTTATAAAATTGATTCCCCGGTACATCTCGCGCGGGTTATTCTGTTTATTATGCGTTTCTATTGCTAGTATTTTATTCTTTTCCCACTCCCTTTTCTTGTATCTATAGAGCCTATTTGTACTTTTACTAATCTCGAGATACTTCTTATGTGTTTGATCGCACTTATTTTGTAAACTAAGTAGTCTGGCCTTCCGACGTTTTTCAAACCAGAGTTTGCACTCTTCGTCAAACCATGGTTTGCTTTTTGTTACTTTCTTTAAACCTATCGTAAGTTTCGCGGCTGTCTTTACCGCCTTTTTTATATTGCTCCACAGGGTTTCCGGATCCTCCTCGTAATTATTGTTATCGTCTCCCTGTTCTTAGAGAGCGTCAAAGCTATTAGAAATCTCAACTTGATAATTTAATGTTTCAGTTGCTGTCATGAACATATCTATATTGAAACGAACTGTTGGCTCCGTGCGGCTTGTTTTCTTAGTTATCGCTAGCCTAGATCTTAGTTTTACTATCACGAGAAAATGGTCTGAATTTAAATCCGCTCCCCTATACGATCTTATATCGAGAACGTTTGTATGACGTCTTTTGTCAATTAGAACGTGATCAATCTGATTGTGAGTGTTACCATCTGGTGATCTCCAGGTGGCCTTATGTATATTTTTATGCTTGAAATATGTGCTTTTGACAACGAGGTTCTTTGAAGCTGCAAAGTTTATTACTCTAGTTCCGTTGTCGTTACTGACGTCATGCAAACTTTCTGATCCTATTGTAGGCCTATACATCGGTTCTTTTCCAATTTTCGCGTTGAAATCTCCCAATACTATTTTTGCGTCAAAAGCTGAGAACTTGTCAAAAACCTGCTCGATTGTTTCGTAAAAGAGATCTTTAGTGTCTTCGTCTTTGTCCTCGGTGGGGCAGTGCACATTGATTAATACCTGTTTGCTGAAAATACCCTTCAGTACAATGTATGATAACCGATCGTTAATGAATTGCATGTCGATAACCGCTTGCGAGATTCGTTTATTAATAAGAAAACCGGTCCCCAGTCTCCATCCCTTAGCTCCCCCATAGTGAAAAGTATAGTTATCCTTAGAAATTGACGCGAAATCGCCCGGCCAGCATGTTTCTTGAAGTGCTATTAAGTCAGTATTGTAGTCATTTGCTATCTTAATGAGTTCGCTAAATCCGCCAGTACTTAGGCTACGCGCGTTTAGAGTTCCCATCCTTAGATCTTTAACTGTAGTTTTTTGTTTTTGCAAGTTAGCCATGGTAGTTTCAAGATAATCCGCACGTTAGGATCCTATTCCGATCGTAGGTGAGTCCACTGTCCCAGGAGTGATAACCCCCATACCTCCCTAGGTCTAAGTGTGGGAGCTTTCCGACTCTGACAAGGACCATGTCAACTTGTCGTCAGACACATTACAGTTTCATCCTCGTATCCTAACGTCCCCCTGCAAGGCAGCGCGCCTACTGGCATCAATACCCCTTTGGCCCTATACAGGCGAATCATTCTACACATCCCTTGCGGGCAGTGTCATCGCTGCGGTGTCCAATGGGCAGCAGGATTTTTCCCTTACAAGATTTTCAGTTTTGGTTCGGGGTAGTGTTTCTAGGTGGATACACGCTGCACCTCGGCCTGCCAGAACCCACTCATTGCGTATGAACGTGAATGGGTGGGTCCTCCCAAGCCATGGTCATCGTGTTTTCTACCAGTGCTAGGCCAACATCTTAGGCTGGGCTCACCATACCCACGACTGGTTCCTATCGGCTGTCCGCGGCTGCTTATTCTTGTATTCGCAGCTAACCTGAGGGGCTGTTCAGCCTAACGGGCCGTTCCTCTATCCGCAACCCGAGGACGGAGGTAAGTTATAGCCCGGACATGAAATAAAAGAAACGGGATGATCACGTTACAACTCGATGCACCGAAGTTCACTATCGAAACCGAAACACGAACAAGAATTATGATGAAAGTTCGAGAGGAAGGATGCCTGTCACTTCCTAGGTGTAGGTAGTAGAGAGAGAAAACACTTGATATTTTTTTTAAATTGCCAACTCGTTTATTTCAGGAGAGCAGAGCGGATGCTGCTACTCCTGACTGAAACTCGTAGACGACTGACTGTGCCAGTCGCTGGCTGCACGCAGGCTGATTGTCCCGACCCCGGCAATGGGATCGCAACGGAGCGGGTGGGGACACCGTCTTCCGTGCTCCCTGTTCCTACCTCGCGTGCTCGCGCCATTTTAATCTAAAATGCTACATTTTTAATTAAACATTAAAAATAGTAATTATCATTTAAGCTGCATGATATTTAAATATGTTTCCTAGTTCTAACCTAGCTTCACTCTCCCGCGAACAGCATGAAGCTAGGTCCATTAGAACGCTTTTACGGAATTATCGGTTTTTAATTAATTAATAATAATAAAAAAATTAAGAATTAGTAATTTCCGTAAATGCTGAGTAAGCTTAACATGATTAAATTTAAATCACTAAAGAAAATCAAACCTGGAGGAAGAAAACGTAGTTATTTCATACAGTGACTAAGTAAATGGAATAATCTTATAATTTAAAAGTATACAGGCATTGATATATGTATACATATTTTCATATAACACATATATCAATTTACCAATTTTATCAACTGGAAAATTATAAAAGGTAATTAAAATAACTGATTCTTCCTATTCTAACTAAACCGAAAGGTTATTTAACGTTTCTTGTTTATTTCTACATGACTTAATTAAGCTGTTCACAACTTAATTAATTTATAAAAGTCTCGAGAAACAGAAATTCGGCTTTAGTGTTTATTAATTAATCGAAATCTGGGAAAGCCGCCCTGGTTAATATATTTAACACAATGGGAAGATAAACTTATTTTCCCTCGGAATTTAGTAACAAGTTAATGCCGTCCTCTCGCTGAGGCTTTGTTAATTATACTTCAGAGTTAATTTTGTACTTCACAATTTTAATGTCATTTTTATGCATAAAGGATCTTCAATTTAATTGTTATTGAGGCCAAACGTCGCCGCTGGTTGAGTTTCCTGGCTGGAGAGAGTCGGGGGATAGAGAGAAGAGGAGAGAGCGAAAGAAAGGGACAGAGATTTGCGCGCATGGAATGGAAAAAGAAAGAGTCTCTGGCCAGCCGGCGGTCCCGCGTCGGCTACGTGACTTTGAAGGATTTTGAAGACCGTGCGAGAAGAGAAAGCAGCGATGACAGGCATGAGTCATCGGAGGGTGTTAGCAAGCTCGTCGATGTAAACACTGGAAGACAGAAATTCGTCACGTAGGCCACTTCTCAATTTTCCGGATGGAAAATCGAGAGATGGCACGTTCGACAAACTAATGCCTTACAGTGGTTCTCTATATCAGCCTGAAAGGCCGTAACAATTTGTTTTAAATAGCACGTTCGTTCCGCATCACTGCTTCAGTCATCTGGAACTTCTTCCATTTCGATACATAAATTTATCAGTTTGAACAACCTGCGAGGTATATGGTCGCCACCGCATTTAAGCGTTTCAGCATTAATACTCTCGACACCAGCAGCCTTATCATTTTCCAAATTCTTAATCACATCAATAACCTCAGAGCCATAGACTCTCTCAACTAGGTTTTCTAACGCATCGTGTTCTATATCGCACTTGTGGTGCCCTATAGCTTCATGTCCCAATGATTTCTTAAAACAGTCTCCCAAAGCGTCTAGTTTTTTCTTCTCTTATTTTGTTCTGATTTTATCTTTACTTTTCTCGAATAGTAGTTTTACTTCCCTCTTCTTGTGTCTACAATCATTTTCAAGTCTATTTCTCTCCTCATTGCTAAGGCCTGTGATGTTCAACTTTCGTTTATGCGCTTCTTTTTTTTCTTGGGCGACTGCTTGGATTTCATCATTTCACCACGCATCACCAGACATTTTTTCTATAACCTCTGTACCACACAGTTTAGTCGCACTCTCAACATGACATCGCGGATTACAGCCGATGTGCCCTCTATATCTTTGTTGTTTATTAGCACCTCCCAAGTTGCCACATCTATACGTTCGTTCATCATCTTTTGAAAGTATATTCTCACTTCTGGTTTTTGTAGATTCTCAATCTTGATTCGCGCTTGGTTAGTTTTGTCAGTCCTCTTCCTTCTCCATCCCTCAGCAACAACGAAGTCAATTATACTGTAACAATATCCTCTACACCAGGTGTACATGTGGACCATATCATGCCTGAACCAAATATTTGTAATGGATAAGCCCTTTTATAATCATAAGCTAACTGACCCTTTTCCGTCATCATTCGTTCTTATCACCCCAAAATTACCTAGCACCCTTTCTGAACCTTGACATTGGACGCCGACCCATCCATTTATATCTACTAGTAGAATGATTCTTTCACCATGATAGCAAGTACTTATATCATACAAAGTGTCCCCGAAGGAGTCTTTCACTTTGTTTGGACCACCATCAACTGGGGCGTAGCACGCTATCATAAATGATCTTCTGATTCCTACTTTCATTCCAGCCCACAACAATCTGGGAGATACAAATCCTTGATCTCTGAGATGCTGCCTTGTTCTTTCGTTCATAATCAAACCGACCCCTTGACTACCATGTGATTCACTGTCTACTCCTGACCGTATTGCAAATCCTTCTTTTAACACCCCATTTTTTCTAATAAAATTAATGTATCGGTACCATATTAAATTTAATACAGAAGGCTTAAGATTTTAAGTCAAGATATGTTGCATTTTCAACCAAGTAGTTGAATTTTCATCCAAAATAGAATTATTGTCCACCAAAAAAGATGAATTTTCAACGAAAGAGTTGCATTTTCAAACTATAATGTGGAATGTTCCAGAAAACATCTAAATTTTGAAGTCGAACAGATGCCTTTTGAACTATGAAAGATGATTTTTCAGCCAAATAGTTAACTTTTCAATCAAGAAGATTAATTTTCTACAAAAAAAAACGCATTTACAACAAAATACCCAGAAAAAACTAAGAGTAATCTTCACCCTGATTCTTGGGTAAAGATTACCTGCAACAAAAATTACCCCATGTGGGTAAACTTTCCCTGACGTCTCGGTATTTTTCTGCTTTTACCCTTTATGAAGCCGCACTTATTTGATTTGCCTGTTACACCAACCATCAGCTAACTTCACTTCAGCGATCAAAGCTAGTGGCTTCCAATTTTCAAGACGGTGGTGACAACTTTAATGAGAACAAAAGACAGTTTCTGCCCATCGAGGGTAATATTTTTGTTTTACCAATACGAACAGGTGAAAATACGAAGTTACCTGCAACAGCATTTACCGTAAGTTTTTCCTGTGTACATAAATTTTCAACCAAAAATGGAATAGTTAGATTGTCAACAACAAAAACACGAATTCCCAACCGAACAGATGAATTTCCAACTAAAATCATGAATCTTTAACCAAATAATGAATTTTTAGCAGATTAGTTCAAGTTCAACTAAGTATTTGAATTTTTCACCCAAAAACATGAATTTTATTGGAAATTTTAATAGTTAAATTCTCAACCAAAAACGATCAATTTGCATCTAAAAATAGAATAGTTAAATTCGCAGTAGAAAAAAATGAATTTTCAACAACAAAAAAACGAATTTTTAATAAAATAGCTCAACCTTCACCCAAATATTAGGATTTTCGATCAAATGAGATGAATTCTGAACCAAAAATATACCAGCAGACTTTTCAATTTGGAAAAATGAAATTTCAATGAAAAATAGTCGGATTTTTTATAGGTTTCTATTACTCTATGTCGCGTTCAAGCGAAAAAAACTAGAGAAATGAGTAAAGAGGAATTCTTTGAATAAGGATGATGTGGGAAATAGAGGAAAGAGTATGAAATCTGTATTTAGATACTTTGCTTGTAATATGAGATTACTGATTATCGTTTTATGAAGCATTGTTTCATTATTGCATAATATAATTATCTATCATTTTTCTACTAACTTATTTAAAGCAAGCTATGCAATTCGTGGAAAGGTGATTTGGCGCAGAGGTTGAATGGCATTTGATTTTGCACAAAAAAGTGGAAAAAGAGTGCATTTGCTAAGAAAAATTTAGAAGCAATATAAAAACCTTTCAAATTAAAAAATGGAGTTGCAGGAGGTGAGATGAGGCACATTGACGCAGAGCGAAAGCTTCATCAGAAATCAAATTGAGCCTTGTTGAATGAATTTAGATTTTGACTTCTGCGTTTTTAATTGCGCAGACTTATTTTAAGTAGGGATAGACGAGCGAAGTGAGCCTTATTCATTCTCACGACAAACCGATTGGCGATCACTAGTTATGTAAAGTATAAATGTGGTGTAAAGTTTTTGTTTTAAATTTGAATAAACTCAGTGTTACCAGTTGTTACCATATTTACGAGTACCAGAATTATTGGCCTCTAATTAAATACAACCACATTGATAAACTTTTCAAATTATTTATATTTTTAACAAACCCGCGTCAAGTGAACGAGCCTCATCTAAAATTTAGACACTTGCACGCGTCGACAATGTCCTTCGTTAGTCGGATCCTCGCAGTGAATTGGTGAACTTGTTTAATAGACAAATTAGTTCGAGGAAAAAGTATTGTTCAGCAAAGAAAAGTGATTCACCAGTTGTGAACTGATAAGTGATAGTGCTGTCGAAACACTCGAGAATCAAAGGTGACGCTGGATCAAGAATACTGCGCCAAAATTCATGAAAGTGGCTTGACTGATACTTAGCAGTCAAGAAATCAAAGAATTCAACGAACCAAAATCAACAGGTCGTGGCAACTGCAACGAAAGAATCGATGCCTTAATATTACTCTGGAAAATACCAAGCATTCACATGTGGGGAGAACGAGCAATACAATTCATTTACATTTCAATCAATTGGACGGAATTTCATTGGGAAATTCAACTTTAGAAATCATCGGATTTGGGGAAGACCTTTGACAAAATTGGGTAATCACAGAGCAATCTATGACTCATCAATCAACAGGACTCAAGTAAGCGTATTGTAAACAGATTTGTATTCGTATTATTGACCTTTCGTAATTTGTATTTAATATCGATATTATAAAGTAGCAATGGATTTAAATGTGCTCGTCAATCGCGTACAATCTGCAAAACTAAATTAACTAAGTTTCGAACCTTTTTAGAAAAAGGTTCAAGCGAGCAATCGCATGATTCAATGATGGTGGAAGAAATTTAATTGCTATTGAAAAAGATAGAGGAAACGTGGGATGATTATGATAAAGCACAGTCAATTCTAGAATCTTTAGCACCAGGGCCGAACTGCGAGGCAAAACGTACTGAATTTGAAGACAATTTCTCTCGATATACTGCGTTAGCTACTAAATTGATTAATGAACGACTGCCTCGACGCTCGACAGCTGAAGCACTGGGCAACGTAGATGAACTATCGTTACAGCGTACAGGCATTGCACAATTGGAAGCAGAGCTCTTAGCTCAACGCCAAGCAGAAATCGAAAATTTGCGAGAATTAGCGAGTTCCCGCAGCTCTACTCCTGTCATTGATAGTTCAAGTAGCCGAACAAACTTTCCTCTGGCCAAGCTTGATCTCTCGACTTCCTCTGGTAGTTACGAGGAATGGCTCGGGTTTAGAGATTCTTTTGTAGCAATAATTGATAAGGATGCGAGTATTCCTGAAATTCAAAGACTAAGATATTTAAGGTCATATGTAAAAGACAATACTGCGCGAGTCATAGAGAATTTGCGAACTACAGAAGCTAATTAGGAGGTAGCGTGGAAGCTTCTTGACGAACGAGTTGGGTCACATGGAGCATATTTCAGCTACAGATAGGAGTGGATATTATATTCCGCATCACGCAGTCATCAAGGAGTCCAGCCTTACCACAAAACTCAGAGCTGTTTTCGATGCATCAGAACAGTTGGGCACAGGGTTACACTCAACGAAACACTGATGGTGGGACCAAAGATTCAGGGCGGAGTATTTGACTTGATCTTTCGTTTTCGTCGACGTACATATGTTCTAAGTGCACACATAGAAAAAATGTATCGATAGTTTCTGATTCACCCTGAGGATAGGCAGTACCAGAAAATTCTGTGGCGATTCAATGATAAGGAGCCTTTGAGAACTTACCAGCTTAACACGGTAACTTACGGAACATCTGCGGCTCCATTCCTGGCAACTCGTTGTCTAAAAAAAACTTGCTGACGATGAGCGTGAACACTTTCCAAGAGCAGCTGAAGTACTGAGGGATGATCTCTATGTAAATGATCTATTAACAGGAGCCAACACCGCGGAAGAGGCTAGAAAACTTAGGGATGATCTCATAGTACTGACGAAAAGGGCAGGTCTACGTCTCTGCAAGTGGATAGCCAATGACGCAAGACTCATCAAGGAGTTGTCGGATTGCTCAAATCTCGTTCGACAGCAAACATGTCAGGATGAGACCATGAAAGCCCTGGGAGTATGTTGGAATTCTGCAGAGGATACGCTAAACTTTGACGTTAAGATGGATTTGGAAGAGAAAGCTACTTCGAAGAGGATTATGCTGTCACAGATTACTCAATTGTACGATCCTTCAGGATTCTTGGCACCAATAATCGTCTTGGCCAAGATTAAATTGCAGAACCTCTGGAAACTCAACGTGAGATGGGACGGTCCAGTACCCATTGAATCAGCATCCTCATGGAAGGAATATCGAGATCAGCTGGAGTTAATAAACCAGTGGATCATTCTGAAAGTAGTCACGGTTACAGATACTCAGAATCTTCAGCTTCACGGATTTGCTGATGCCAGTGAAAAGGCGTATGGTACCTGTATATACGTGCGGTCATCAAATGAGAAAGGACACCACTCAATGCTCTTGTGTGCAAAATTCCGAGTTGCTCCAGTCAAGAATGTCACAATTCCACGATTGGAATTGTGTGCTGCAGTTCTTTTGGTCAAATTATTCTTGGTCTGACTCTACCATAATACTGAATTGGATCAACACCTCCCCACATGTTTTGAAGACCTTCATCGCTAACAGAATAAGCGAAATTCAGGAATTGAACAATGCAATAGAATGGAGGCACGTGCCAACCAATGAGAATCCTGCTGCTTTAATTTCAAGAGGACAGCTACCGCGGGACTTTCTTAACAAATCAACTCTGGAAGAACGGGCCAGCTTGGCTTAGTCAGTCTGAATCAGCGTGGCCAATCCTCTGGTTACAGAGGGTGGAGGTTCCTGAAAAAAAGAGAATTACCGTCTTGCCAAATATCATAGTTGAAAGCTTTGAATTATGGAAACGCTATTCTTCGTTGTCAAGGTTGATTCGAGTTGTTGCGTATTGCTTGCGCTTCATCAAGAAGGCACGTAAGCAATCATGTAATTCCGGTTCTATCATTGGTGAGCGCCGAGATGCATGGCAACGGATTATTCATCTAGTACAGCGTGCAGAAATGCAAGAAGAAATCCAGGCTTTAACAACAGACAAGGAGCTTCCCAAACGTTCCAAGGTCTTAACGTTGAGCCCATTCATGGAGGATGGAATCTTAAGAGTAGGAGGAAGAATTAAGAAATCTGATGTCGAATATGAACAAAGACATCCCATTCTACTTCCCAAAACCCACCCTATAACATTATACATGCTTGCATTAAATTTTGCCGAGCAAGGCCCAAGGAATTATCATATGTAATGGGCGACCTTCAGGATATATATTCTTATATAATCAAGTATCACTTTCCTAAAAAAAGCAAGTAATTTTAACGCGGAAATATTATTTTCAAATTACCAATTTATAATTACTAAGCATAGGAAACGTTTTTACAAGAATTTAAAAAGAGTTGCAGCTTCTAACTTTCGCGAGACGCGATTTTTAAAAATATTTCTCGCGCATAATTTGGAACTTTTTCTAGTTATTATATTTTAAAAGTGTATAATCTGGATTCTGGTCAACGGCGATACCACGCTGAAAACACCAGTTCCCGTTAGATCACTGAAGTTAAGCAGTGTTGGGCGCGGTTAGTACTTGGATGGGTGACCGTTCGGGGAATACTGCGTGTTGTTGACCCGTCGTGGGTGTGGTGGACTCACACTGGTAGTATTTATCCATCTAGAAACACTACCCGAATCGGGTAGTGAGGCAATGAACTTTCGAGTTCGAAATGCTAATCAATTTTTTTTTTTTTTATAATCTGGATTCTGATACAGCTGGGCTTGATCAAAATCCAATTATCTCAAATATAGTACTATAATTTCAACAAGTTCCATTCAAATCGAAGTACCACCTGCAGATCCTGAATATTGCATTTAAAAATCTTCAATTTCCTCGCATTTTCATACAAACAAAATATTCAAAACTGTGTGACTTATAATTGAAAGTTTGTAATTAAAACGTGGAAAATTGTACGATAACTAAAATATTAAAGCTATCTAAATGTTTTCTAAATGAAAAAAATATTGCGTTCTCGTGGATTTTCTTATCACTCGAATGTTTTCGCTTCTTGTTTATACGAACGACATTATTTTTTTATTAATAAGACCGAAAATAGAAAGCTAAACTTGAATCTTTAGGAAAACTTTTCTTATTTTTAATAATAAATTTCCTTATTTTTTTTTTGACAACGCAAATTCCGAAGAAACTTCGAGGTGCTTTTGTAACAATTAAAAAAATTCCTTCATACCTTTAGTGTATCATTCGGACCATTTAAGCGCAATATAAAAATACATTAAAAATCTTTCTTTTCTTTCGAATTACAGGGTGGAGATGCAGGCGGTAAGATGACGCACAAAATAACATATTTTCTGGATATTTCCACCATTTGCTGAAATTTGTGCTGTTTTAACACCAACATTGAAATGGAAGAAAAGATATCTTCATATGCAATTATATCAGAAAATATGAGCGTTACAAAGACCCAATTTTTTTATATGCAGTGTATACTCAATTATCTACAATCTTGGGCAATATATAAAAAAAATAAAACATGTGATCAAGCATAATTGACATGCATTTATACTTATTATACCATTAAGCCATTTCCCTTTCGGGGTAAGCGTGACTCATTCGGTGAGAAAGGGAGTAATGTATTGGAGGAGGTATAGATTTTTAGATTGATCTACAATTCCTGTGTTATCAATTTGCACAACCTGCGAGGTATGTGTTCGCCACCGTATTGCAACATTTCAGCGTTAATACTATCTACACCAGCAGCCTTATCATTTTTGAAATTCTTAATTATATCAGTTACCTCAGAGGCACAGATTCTCTCAATTAAGTTTTCTAATGCATCACGGATTCTATATCGCAGTTGTGTTGCCCTATAGCTTCATCTCTCAATCATTCCTTAAAAAATTCTCTCCAAACCTTGCTATTTCTTATGCTGCCTAACTCTGTACATTTACCTCCCATCATATCGATCAAACCCCATTTATTAAGCAGTTTCTTGCTTCCTTCGAAGTCGTTTTACATGTCCTTCTCTCCTTCTGTCTTGATTTTATCTTAACTTTTCTTGGCTAGTAGCTTTACTGCTCTCTTCTGGTGTCTTCAGTCATTTCCAAGTCTAGTTCTCTCCTCCTCGCTAAGCCTGTGATGTTCAACTTTCGTTTATGCCCTTCTTTCTTCTCTTGGGCGGCTACTTGGATTTCATCATTTCACCACGATCACCAGACGTTCTTCATAAAACCGCAGTACCACACACTTCAGTCGCACTCTTATCAATGACATCCCGGGTCATTCCCGATGTGCCCTCTACATCTTTATTGTTTATTAGCACCTTCCAAGTTGCCGCATCTATGCGTTTGTTTATCATATTTTGAAAGTATATTCTCACTTCCGGTTTCTGTAGATTCTCAAACTTGATCCGCGCCTGGTTAGTTTCTTCAGTCCCCTTTCTTCTCCATCCCTGACCTAAGTTAATTTTGGAGACTGGAACGTAATGATTAGTATTGCATTTGGAACCCTTCACGACCCTTGTATCTTTTACAAACTTTCTTAGTCTTTCCTCTGCAAAAACGAAGTCAATTATACTGTAGCTATATCCTCTACACCAGGTGTACATGTGGATCATTTCATGCCTCAACAAGTATTTATAATAAATAAACTCTTTTCTAAGCATAAGCTAACTGACCTTTTTCCGTCATCATTTGTTCTCAGATCCCCAAAATTACCTAGCACCCTTTCTGTACCTTGACATTGGACGCCGACCCAAAAAAAAAAATATTATTTGTTAAGAGTGTGTCAGTTTTCCGTACAATTTAGTTGCGTGATTGTTCGTGGAAATATTTATGTGCGTTTTTATGTGTGTGCGTGTGGCGATTAGCGCCTAATTTACTTTAGTCAGCGTCTTAATGAGCACCGCGCCGGATCGTTCTGGGAACTCCGGGAAGTTTTAATTTTAAACGAATGAATGAAACTATTATGAACTTTTAGGACACTATTTAAGTGTTAAGTTTTATCTGAAGCTGTTATAATTAATTTATTACTGACTGTTTTTTTACAATAAATAACTTTAACGAGTGACTCCTGCCAAGATGAGTGATGTTTTTTCAATACCCCTAAAATGACAGGATTTTATAGAAGATTTTGGAAGAACCATTGTGTTTGTGTCTAATCTAACATTTGGGGGCTCGCCTGGGATCTTGTGATGCTTAAGGACCAAAAAAATGTTCCGGAAAGTTCGCGAAAGTCGTGAATTTGCGGAAAGCATTATGGTGTTATAGCGGTTAAAATTTAATTTCACTGAATAACGCGGTGCTCTTAGAATTTTCTGTCGAAAACTGAAGGCTTGAAATTCAGCACGTTGCTGCAAATCTCTCGTTCACTCTTCCTTGAGATATCATTTACGAGTCGGAGACTCAGTAAGCATTGTACTTACTATCTCCATCTCAGGGAATCAATGTCTTTTCTCTCTTCAACTTTATCGTTCGGCAGACTGCTAATTTGAGTCCAGCCAGGAGTATTGGAATCAGCTGGTTCTCCAAATGAACTTCAAGAATCTACAAGCCTTCATCAAGGATGATATGTTTTGTTCAACTGTCAACATCAGCTTCAACTCTATCGAGAATTTTTCTCTACAGTATTAGCTAAAGATGAAGGGTCTGTCTTCCCATAAGCTAAGTCTATCCTCGGAAATAACAATTATGTCGATGACGTAATGTTTGGCGCTGATGAATTGGAGGAAGCTGAAGAACTAAGATCTCAAGTCACTCAATTGTTGGCTCGAGAAGGTTTTCATTTACGAAAATGGGCCTCTAATGATGAACAATTGCTGCTCGATTGTCCTTCTGGCAATCATGAAAGAGCTCGTGATTTTTTTGATGGGGAGGACATGCAGTTAAATGTTTTCGGTCTACATTGGGATCCAGCTTCCGATAGTTTTCAAACTCAGGTTGATACGCGACCTGCCGAACTACCCACCAAACGACAAATTCTTTCTTCCATTGCAAAACTTTATGATCCGTTAGGGTGGCTCTCATCGGTCATTGTTGTAGCTAAAAGAATAGTGCCGGAACTTTGGTTTTGCAAGTTTGATTGGAACGAGAGTCTGCCTGAGGATTTATTAGATCGTTGGAATAGTTGTTATACTGGCCAGTCAAAATTGGAAAAGAATGAGATCTCAAGATGGACTGGTCAAACGAGATCAAGTTCGGGTTATGAGCTTCATGTGTTTTCTGACGCTTCGGCCGAAGCGTATTCCACTGTGGTATACTCACGTATTCTTCGAGAAGATGACGATGCGATAGTTACTTTATTGTATGCCAAGTCTAAAGTAGCTCCTCTTTTGCCTGTGAGTATCTCACGACTTGAACATCGTGGTGCTCAATTGCTAGCCAAGGCATTGCGTTTTTCAATTACTACAATGGGATTTGAAAATGTACCATTATATTGCCACACCAATTCTACGGTGGTACTGGCCTGGCTCGACAAACACCCTTCTTCTTGGCGCACATTTGTGTCCAATAGAGTTGCACAAATTCTAAAGTGTATTTCATCAACAAGGTGGAGATATGTTCCTACAGAGGAGAACCCTGCCGATTGTTCTTCCAGGGACCTCTTACCTGATCAATCATTGAGTCATCCTTTATGGACAAGGACTTTATGGCAAGGACCTCCTTGGCTAGTGCGTCACTTCTAATTTTTGCCGCAACCTAGGGCGTTATTGCCTGTTGGCGTTGACCTCGCGGAAAAGTCATCTGTCAAAATTTGTCAAGTTACTCATCATGTATATTTTATCTGAAGCTTTTATAATTAATACATTACTGACTGTTTTTTTTTTTTCAATAAATAACTTTAAGGAGTGATTCCCGCCAAGATAAGTGTTGCTTTCTCAATACCCTTAACATCACAGGATTTTATAAAAGATTATGGAAGAGCCGTTGTGTTTGTGTCTAATCTAACGTTAAGGCTGTTTGAAAGTTTTGTAAATGAAAAAAATATTGAGTTCTCGTGGATTTTCTTATCACCCGAATGTTTTTGCTTCTTATTCATACAAACGACGTTTTTTTTTTATTAACAGAACCGAAACCAGAAAGCTAAATTTGGATCTTCAGGAAAACTTTCCTTATTTTTAATAATAAATTTCCTTATTTTTGTTTTTCACAACGCAAATTCCGAAGAAACTTCGACGTGCTATTAATAACTATATTCAGTAATATAATTACCAGCAAATAATTCGCTATTGGTTAATATTATCAAGGATCAAACAAATTTCAAAATTCATTGACTTTATGGTTAGCCACCACATTTATTTCAAAGCCAGGAAACTAAAAGACCTTTCTTCGTAATTTTAATAACAAAAAGCACCAGTCTCTTGAAGGAACACATACAAGTTGAGTTTATATAAAGTTTCTATAAACGCAAATTATATAGATAATTGTATTTCACACTGAAATCTTCAGTTCAATAATTTGTACAACTTTCTCTCCTGTACATAAACTAGTTTTAACAAGTATAGACAGTGTCTCCCCTGGTGTTGAGGAGAAAAACTGCTCTAAAGGCGAAAAATTTTGAACCCAGAAGAATACATACTTATTCTCGAAGTTCTCTTGAATATAAAAACTTATATAACGTAATAATATAAAAGTTGTATTATATTTTATTATAGGTATTGATATTATAATTCTCTGAAATTGTTTAAAAATTGTTCTAATTCATTTTTCATCATCAAACTATGATTCTAAATATCTTACATACAAGAAAGATTATGAATACTCTCTCAAACTCTTCTTTAATTCAGTTTGTTAGAAGAGGGTTAACTTCTTATAATAATGATATATTTATTTGCCGAAAAATTGATATAAAAATTATTTTTTATTTTGTATTTTTACTAAAATAATGTTAGTTTGCGACAAACTTCAGGCCTTCCAAATATAAAAACCTCTTTGTTGCAAAAATATATTTAGACGAGTAATTTGATAGAAAAAAGTAATATTTTTTCCATTACTTACCTGCTTTTTGTAATATTTCAAAATATGCTGATTTTTTGAACAAAAGTTTCAGACAAAAGTTATTCCTTTTAATAAAATGGAACTTTTTTGTAGGATAACATTTTTTGTTGAACTGTAATTTTTGATGAAAAGTCATTTATATACATATTTTAACTTTGATTTTTACGGAATGTACATGATTTTTGAGCCACATATTTTCCCTTGCTGGGAATTTTTTTGACCACCGAAATACAATCAAATCAACAGATAATATAATTCTATTTTGAAGTGGGATTTTTACAGCTGCTGGCCCTGGAGTGGACATTTTCGCTGAAAATTTGGAGTGGACATTTTCTCTGAAAATTTGGAGTGGACATTTTAGCCTTAAATTGGGCATAACTTTTGCGCGCACTGCGATATCAACTTTATCCGTGGTGAACTTCTTCAGCCCAACATACTTTTAGATTTCCGTGAGCATAGAAAAGTGTTCTTCAGATATTCTTGAAGTAAAGTATGATGGTGGAGTGGAAATTTTTTCGCCAAATTCAAAATTTTCGATATTTCAATGTGTGATACTTCGATAATTTTTTTTTTTAGAAACACACCTTTTGCCTCTATATAATGACTGCTGGCCACCTAAATCTAATAGAAAATCGAAATATTTTTGACCTGGGTAGTTGCGCGCACTTTCCACAACTACAGGCCTTGGAGCGAACATTTGAATTGTGAAAGCGGTGACACGGCTTTCAGATTTTTTTGCTTAGTTAGAAATCAAAGCACAATGTGGAATCCATGAAATTTTAGTAGCCTATGGTCCACTGAACTAACATGATTTTTCTCGGAATTTTCAAACATTGCGCAGGAAAGCTGTGAGCATGCAAATTCAATTTGCAACTGGTGACATATTTTTGGGATTTTTTCCAACTATGATATGTTCTATCTTTTAAGGAGAGTTTCTGTAATGACTGTATGCTTCCGTTTCTATTTCAGGGAGTCTGCCTGTAAATTTCTATGCAATATAACTTGTATTTTCGGTGTTGGTTTGCGTATAATATCACGGTGACAGAAAAATGACACCTTCCGTGAAAACGTCCTACGCGGAAAATTATTTTCCGCGGAAACGTGTCATTTTTCCTTGTCGCTGAAAATCGTACTTGAGGAAATTTAGTATAAAAGACGAACGCATTTCCCAAGGGTATCAGTTGCAAATCGACAAGTACAATGCGCCTCTCAATATTTGCATTTTTAACCCTCCTGTGTGTGGCTCTCTTTTCGGAAGGGGTCGCCCAACGCTGTGTTGAATTTAACCGAGACTGCCAACGTTTCAGGAATTGCTGTCGCCCCTGGAGGTGTATGTTTTTAAAAAGCCTTGGTGAGTCACACACAAAGCTTGAACCCCCCTTCCAGGGTCACTTTCAAGTAAACTATTTTTCAAGAATAGAGGAATAAATTCTTCAAAAGAAAATTAATGTAATGAAAAAAGATGAATTTTCAATCAAGAAGATACATTTTTAATCAAATAGCCAAATTTTTTAAACAAGAAAGATTAAACTTCAACTAAAAACAATTGAACTTTAACCAAATAGTTGAATTTTCAATTTGAGACAAATTTTCTATCCAAAAATGCGAATGTTCGAAAAAGCAGTTAAATTTTTGACAAAGTCATTCAAAACCAAAAAAAAAACATTAGAATTTTCAATCAAGTCATATTATATTATATTATTCTGGACGGTGCTGTCAGCTTTCAAAGTCAAGGCTAATGTATTTTTTGAAAAAGAAATTGCTTTTGTAACAATTAAAAAAAATTTCAATATCTTATATTGTAGGGTGGTTTTCTCTACCGCATGGACTATATGCAAATACATTTTAAATGTTGCTTTTCTTTCGAATTACAGTGTGGAGGTGCAG
Organism: Andricus quercusramuli; assembly: GCA_932178445.1. Taxonomy (NCBI): domain Eukaryota; kingdom Metazoa; phylum Arthropoda; class Insecta; order Hymenoptera; family Cynipidae; genus Andricus; species Andricus quercusramuli. The sequence continues at coordinate 11,865 of CAKNXH010028986.1, read as the reverse complement.
GAGTTAAGCTGAAGTACAGAATAACATCATATTTTCTGGATATTTCAACCATTTGCTGAAATTTGTGCTGTGCCAGCACCAACAGTGAAATTGAAGAATCGCTATCTTCATATGCAATTATGTAAGAAAATATGAGTGTTACAAAGATCCAACTTTTTGTTATTTGCAGTGCAAACCCAATTATCTACAATGTATTATTTGGGGCAATATATAAGAAAAAATGTTATCAAGCATAATTGACAGATATTTTTTCACCGAACGCTTGAATTTTTAAACAAGAACGATGGATTTTCAACAAAAGGGTTGAATTTTCAACCAGGAAATATTTCTCAGTCAACAGATAAGAAATACTTCAACAAAACTGTTGAGTTTTCAAAACACGGCGAACTCTACAGAAAATTGTTTAATTTTCTGCCCGAAAATATAAAGTTTCAACCAATTAGTTGAATTTCCAACGAAAATAAAAAAATTATCGGCCCAAAAAGACGAATTATCAAGAAGGATTTTGATTTTTAATCAAATTTTAAACAAAATAGTTAAATTTTCACACAAGGAGATGGATCTTCTATTGATAAAGTGAATTTTCAACCATAGAGATGAATTTTCAATTAAAATTATGAATCTTCAACAAAAAAATGAATTTTTAACAAAGTAGGTCAGGCTTGAACCAAGAACTTGAATTTTTCACCCAAAAAGATGAATTCTCATTGGACAATTTACTAGTACAATCCTCAACTACCAGCGATTACATTTGCATCAAAAATAGAATTGTTAAATTTTTAGTTGAAAAAAATGAATTTCCAACCCAAAAAAAAAATATATTAACCAACTAATTCAATCTGGAACCAAATATTTGAATTTACAATCAAATGAGATAAATTCTGAACCAAAAATATAATAGTAGACTTTTTAGTTTAAAGCAACAAAAAAAGAGGAATTCTTCGAATAAGGGATAAAGAGGAGAATAGAGAAAAGTGTATGAATTCTGTATTTAGAAACTTTACATGTAATACAAAATCACTCATTATCATTTTTTGAAATATTTAAAAAAATTGTTATTCACATTTATATTTTTTACATGTAATGTGACATCCTGTGTTAACCCGTGAAGATTTATCAATATTCAGTGGGTCAAACGAAAACTAAAATCCCAGAGGTTACTTTTTTAGAATATTGAAACAATAAATTCATTTTTCTAGCCCTTTACAAGAGTTGAAGTTTAAATATAAAATTCCTTAAAAATTCCAATTTTATTTTTGTCTTTTTCACGTAATAAGATATACTACCCACAAAGCCAAATTACTTCATCTAGTACTTTTTCAACTCAGAATTTAATAAGATTTTCAACAATTTTTCAAAAATATTTTAATGTATACTCCTTAAGTGTTTATTTTCTTTCGAATTACAGGGTGGAGGTGCAGGCGGTAAGATGTCGCACAAAATAACATCATATTTTCTGGATATTTCCACCATTTACTGCATTTATACTTATAATACCATCAAACCATTTCACCCTTGGTGTTTCTCATGCTGACTAACTCTGTACTTATACCTCCATTCATATGGATCAACGCCCATTCATAAAACAGTTTCTTGCTTCCTCCGAAGGCATTTTGCATTTTCTTCTCTTCTTCTGTTTTAATTTCATCTTTACTTCTCTTGACTAGTAGTTTTGCTTTCCTCTTCTTGTGTCTGTAATCATTATCAACTCTATTTCTCTCCCCATGGCTAAGACCTGTGAGGTTCAACTTTCGTTTATGCGCTTCTTTTCCTTTCTTGGGCGGCTGCTTGGATTTCATAAATTCACCACGCATCACCAGAAATTTTTTCTACAACCGCAGTACCACACACTTCAGTCGGACTTTTAACAATGCCATCCCGGATTACAGCGGATGTGCCCTCTATATCTTTATTGTTTATTAGAACCTTCCAAGTTGCCGCATCTATACGTTCGTTTATCATATTTTGGAAGTATATTCTCACTTCCGGTTTCTGTAGATTCTCAATCTTGATCCGCGCTTGGTTAGCTTTTTAGTCCTCTTTCTTCTCCATCCCTGACCTAAGTTTATTTTACTTGTCATATGAGATCGCTGATTATCATTTTATGCAGCATTTCAAAAAATTGTTATTCAGATTTATATTTTCCATGTGTGATGTCACATTCTGCATTTACCCCCCCCCCCCCCCCCTGGAAATGTGACGTAGTTTTTAAACAGCCCCTAATAGTTAGTCCCACGAAAATGGTTCCACCGTTTGAATTGTTGCATAATATGTAATTCATTAAAAATTCACAATCAGTCGATTTTTTTAAACATTTTTGTTACAAGTTCATTCATGTATGATTTGTTTAGTAACTTAGTGAAAGCAAGCTATGCTCGTTTATCTGCTATATCGATCATTGGAAATAATCCAACCCTGAAATTCAATATGAACTAATACCCGTAATTTCAAAAATCCTTTAAGTTTCGAATGTCTTTGTTCTTTGGATTTTGACACAAACAAAATATTTGATGTTTTTGCTTCTTATTCACACAAACAACGTTATTTTTTTTGTTAACAGATCCGAAACCAGAAAGCTAAAATTGGATCTTCAGGAAAACTTTCCTTATTTGTAATACTAAATTTCCTTACTTTTGTTTTTCACAACGGAAATTCCGAAGAAACTTCTGAGTGCTATTAAAAACTATATTCAGCAATATGATTATCAAAAAATTATTCACCAGTGGTTAATATCATTAAGAGAAAAACAAATTTCAAAATTCATTAACTTCATCGTAACCCACCAAAATTATTTCAAAACCAGGAAACTAAAAGATCTTATCTTCTAATAATAAAAAGATTTGAGAACTTTTTAAAAATATATCATCATATTTATAGCTCTCAAAATTAGGGTGGATGCAAAAAAAAAGTTCAAATTTTGTTGCGAAAGTTACTCTATATTGCTAATGATTCATTCTCTATTGTGCTCATCTATCTTTTAAGCTTCTGCTTGACGTGTTGTTGCCCGGTTTTGCCTTTTTTGCAGTTAAAACTTTGAATTTATATTATTTTTTTCAACAATTGAACAAATAAATATTCCATTATATAATTTATTTATTATCTGATGATATTTACAATAAGTTACTTTGAAATTCGTCTGAAACTACGAAAGCATTAAATATTTTGTGAAACATATATAATTCTTTAGTGAAAAGCAGTATAAATAGAACAAATAATAGTTACAAGCGAATTCATATCTTCGTTGTAATTTTAATAACAAAAAGCAATAGTCTCTTGAAGAAAAACATAAAAGTTGAGTTTATATAAAGTTTTCATAGATAATTTTATTCAACACTGAAATCTTCAGTTCAATAATTTGTACTTATTCTCTAAGTTCTATTAAATATCAAAAATTATGTTACGTAATAATATAAAAGTTGTATTATACTTTATTATGGATATTGATATTATAATTCGCTGAAATTGTTTAAAAGTTGTTTTAATTCAATTTTCGTCATTAAACTATGATTTTGAATATATTACTTACAAGAAAAATTAGAAATACTCTCTCAAACTCTCCTTCAATTCAGTTTCTTAGATTTATAATAATGATTATTATATTAATGAAAGATTTAGTTGCCGAAAAATTGGTATAAAAATTATTTTTTATTTTGTATTTTTACTGAAATAATGTTAGTTTTCGAGAAACTTTAGGCCTTTCAAATAAAAAACCTCTTTGTTCCAAAAATATATTTAGACAATAAATTGGAACTTTTTTGTAGAACAACTTTTTTTCTTTGAACTGTAACTTTTCATGAAAAGCCATTTTATATACATATATCAACTTTGATTTTTACGAAATGTACATGATTTTCGAGCCACATAATTTTCCTTGCGGGAACTTTTTGTGGCCAACGAAATACAGTAAAATTAGCAAATAATTTAATTCTATCTTGAAGGGGTATTTTTACCACTGCTGGCCCTGGAGTGGACATTTTCGCTGAAAATTTGGAGTGGACATTTTAACCGTAAATTAGACATAACTTTTGCCCGCACTGCGACACTAACTCTATCCATGGTGAAATTCTTCAGCCCAACATACTGTTCAATTTTCGTGAGCATAGAAAAGTGTTCTTCAAATATTCTTGCAGTAAAATACGATGATGTAGTGGACATTTTTTCGCCAAATTCAACATTTTCGATATTTGAGTGTGTGATACTTCGATAATTTTTTTTTCAGAAATACACCTTTCCCCTCTGTATGGCGACTGCTGGCCACCTAAATCTAATAGAAAATCGAAATATTTTTGACCTGGATAGTTGCGCGCACTTTCCACAACTACAGGCCTTGGAGCGGACATTTGAATTGTAAAATTGATGACACGGCTTTGAGATTTTTTTGCCAAGTTAGAAATCAAAGCACAATGTGAAATCCATGAAATTTCAGTAGCTGTTGGTCCACTGAAATAACATGATTTTTTTTTTAATTTTTAAACATTGCGCAAAAAAGCTGTGAGCATGCAAATCATTCAATTTGCAACAGGTGATAAATATTACACAGGTATATTTTTGGGATTTTTTTCAACCATTATATGTTCTATCTTTTGAGAAGAGTTTCTGTAATGACTGTAAGCTTCCGTTTCTATTCCAGGGAGTCTGTCTGTAAATTTGCATGCAATATAACTTGTATTTGAAGTGTTGGTTTGCGTATAATATCACGGTGGCAGAAAAATGACACCTTCCGTGGAAACGCCCTAGGCGGAAAAATATTTACCGCAAAAAAATGTCATTTTTCCTTGTCGTTGAAAATCATAGTAGAGGGAATTTGGTAGAAAAGGCGAACGCATATCCCAAAGGTTACTTTCGTAGAATATTTAAATAATGAATTAATTACCCTAACTCTTTACAAGAGTTGAAGTTAAAATACAAAATTCCTTGAAAATTGTAATTTTATTGTTGTCTTTCTCACGTGATTATTGAATACCCACGAGGCCAAATTACTTCATCTATTATTTATTTAACGCAGAATTTAATAATATTTTCAACGATTTTTTGAAAATATTTTTAAGCATATTCTGGACGGTGCTGTCAGCTTTCAAAGTCGAGGCTAATTTTTAAATGGTCACTTGATTAGTGATCCGATACTATCCGTTGGTAGTGTATAATATTCAATGTTAAAGCTCATGTCAGTAACAGATAAAAGATTTTTGTCAAATAAATCTGCCTTTTAGCGACTTTGCATGAAAAACTAGAAAAATAGTGCAAATCACATTTAAACTTATTTATTATCTCGCATATTCTTTAAACAAAATTGCTTTTGTAACAGTTGAAAAAATGTTTCAATATCTCATATTGTAGGGTGGTTTTCTCTACCGCATGGACAATATGCAAATACATTTTAAATGTTGCTTTTCTTTCGAATTACAGAGTGGAGATGCAGAAAATAAGCTGAGGTACAGAATAACATCATATTTTCTGGATATTCCAACCATTTGCAGTGCATACTCAATTATCCACAATGTATTATTTTGGGAAATATATTTGAAAAAATGTGATCAAGCATAATTAGCATGCATTTATACTTATTATGTCATCAAGTAATTTCCCTGTCGGGGTAAGCGTGACTCACTCGGTGAGGAAGGGTGTAATGTGTTGAAGGGGGTATAGATTTTTAGATTGAACATTTTTGGTCATATCTCGGTTATCCATCAAGATTTTAAAAGTTTTCTTGGCCTAAATGAAAGATAAAATTTAAGACTCGATGTCGTATAATTTGCAGGTTTTCGGAAAAATTTCCCTAGGTCGTGCTAAACGTTGAAGCTTCCCAACAATTTTTTTTTTAAATGCTCTATCTCTTTTTTCACAAAAATATCGTGATTTAAAGTCAGCAGTGATTTTCAATAGCGCTCACAAGAGTCGTGCTCACAATTTCCGACGGTAGTGTAGCATTTCACCCTTGCTATTTCTCATGCTGACTAACTCTGCACTTTTACCTCCCTTCATATTGATCAACGTCCATTTATAAAGCAGTTTCTTGCTTCCTTAGAATTCGTTCTGCATTTTCTTCTCTTCTTTTGTTTTGATTTTGTCTTCACTTTTCTTGACTATTAGATTTATTCCCCTCTTCTTGTATCTGTTCTCATTTTCAAGCCTATTTCTCTCCTCATCGCTAAGGACTGTGATGTTCAACTTTCGTTTATGAGCTTCTTTCTTTTCTTGGGTGGCTGCTTGGATTTCATCATTCCACCACGCATCACCGGACATTCTGCCTACAGCCGCAGTACCACACACTTCAGTCGCACTCTTAACAATGACATCCCGGATCATAGCCGATGCGCTCTCTATATCTTAGTTGTTTATTAGCACTGCGGTTGTGGGAAGAATGTGTGGTGATGCGTGGCGAAATGATAAAATCCAAGCAGCCGCCCCAGAAAAGAAAGAAGCGCATAAACGAAAATTGAACATCACAGGGCTTAGTGATGAGAGAAATAGACTTGAAAATGATTACAGCCACAAGAAGATGAATGAACATTAAAATAGATTTTTAAAACATTGTTGAGAATCAAATTGAATTCTGCGTTGAATAAGTACTAGATGAAGTAATTTGACCTTGTGGGTACTAAATTACCATGAGAAAAAGACGAAAATAAAATTCCGATTTTTAAGGAATTTTGTATATCAACTTCAACTCTTGTGAAGAGCTATGAAAATGAATTTGTTATTCAAATATTCTGCATAAGTAATCTTTAGGGTTTGACCATCCATTTGAGTCATTAAATATTGAAAAAATCTTCACGGATTGACAAAAAATGTCACATTACAGGTAAAAAATACAAATTTGAATAACAATTTTTTTAAATGTTTCATAAAATGATAATTAGTGATTTTATATTACGAGTAAAGTATCTAAATACAGACTTCATACACTTCCCTCTATTCCCCTCTTTATCCCTTATTCAAAGAAATTCGTCTTTTCTTCCTTGTTTTTAACTGAAAAGTCTACTACTATATTTTTGGATCAGAATTTATCTAATTTGATTGTTAATTCGAATATTTGGTTATAGATTTAATTATTTACTTAAATTTTTTTTTCGGTTTGCAAATTCATTTTTTTTTTAAATAGAAATTTAACTATTCTATTATTGGATGCGAATTAATCGTTTGTAGTTGGAAATTGAACTAGTAAATTGTCCAATGAGAATTCATCTTTTTTGGTTGAATATTTAAGTACATGGTTAAAACTAGAACTAATTTGTTAAAAATTCATTTTCTTGTCGAAGATTCATCATTTCAATTAAAAAATCATCTTTATGGTTGAAAATTCGTGTTTTTGTTCTTGAAAACTAAACACTCCTATTTCTGACTAAAAATTTATGTTTTTTTAGATTGTTTTTTTTTTGGTTGATTTTTCTTGATTGAAAATTCAACCATTCTATTTTAAGTTGAACCGTTCTATTCAAAATTCATTGTATCAATTGAAGATCTATCTCTTTGTGTGTAAATTTAACTATTCTGTTGAAAATTTGTGCTTTTCTTTGGTGGAAATCAATTTCTTCAACTGAAAATTCACCTATTCCCTTTTTGGCTAAAATTGATCAGTTTCAGTTTAAAATTTAGATATTTGGTTAAAAATCAACATACTTGTTGATAATTCGTCTTTTTGGGTTGAAAATTCTATTATTTTTGTTGGAAATTCAACTTATTGGTTGAAAAGTCATATATTCGGGCAGAAAATTAAATAATTTTCTGAAAAATTCGCCTTTGTGGTTTAAAAACTCAACAGTTTTGTTGAAGTATTATTCATCTGTTGACTGCAAAATATTTCCTGGTTGGAAATTTAACCCTTTCGTTGAAAATTCATGATGATCATATACGAGCTCTATTCAATGATATGTATCAAATTTGTCCTGTCTGGGTTGCTTCATTCATTGACATAAAATAACTAAAATAAAAAATAACTTAGTCGTTCTCTGGAAAAAGCACCTAAGTCAACTTCGTTTTACCACAAACTTGCCGGAAAACGTTTTCAAAATTTCTTTTTACATACCAAAAAAGGACGCATATTAAATCTAATTTTTACTACAATAATTATAATATATATTATAATTTTGAGGCTATCTAAAATTTCTGTAAATCAAAGAATGTTGCGTTCTCGTAGATTTTCTTATCACCTGAATGTTTTTGTTTTTTCTTCATACAAGCAACTTTATTTTTTTATTAATAAACCCGAAAACGGAAAGCTAAATTTGAATCTTCAGAAAAACTTTCCTTATTTCAATAATAAATTTCCTTATTTTGGTTTTTCACAACGCAAATTGCGAAGAAAGTTCGGGTTGCTATTAATAACTGTATTCAATAATATGATTAAAGGAAAATAATTTACTATTGCTTAATATTATCAAGGGTCAAACAAATTTCGAAATTCATTGAATTTATAGTCACCCATCACAATTATTTCTCCTCTTTCTTGCGCTGAATTTTTCACAGATTTTAATATCAGAAATTATTTAATGAATCTTGAATATACAAAACTTTAAAAAACGGGAAACTAAAAGAGCTTTCTTTTCTATTTCAAAATACCCATAATTGATGAAGAAATAGGTTTTCGGGCCCTGATCAGGTGCAATCTAGCCCCTGAGTACCAAAAAAATTTATACGTATCCAGTGTTAAGGATTAAGGATTAAGTGAGAAAGGGAAGTGTTTGAGACGGTCTTTCGGTGGGTTGAAGGGGTATGGATTTTTAGAATAATCTAGAATTCCCCTTTTGGCTTTTTTAAATAACACGTTCGTTTCAAAACACTGCTCCGAACCAGGCTGCTGATCAATCCCTCTAGCAATCACCCCAGGCGAAGAGCTTCACAGAGTCATATTGTAAAGCTCTCTACGGGGGCCCATTAGTGTCTAAGCTCAAAAATTTAGATTGAAGGGGAAATTCTGTATGAGTAAGAGAAATTCTTTGAACATTAATCATATGTAGCACGTGTGGTATTTTATCAATTCTGTTTTTTTTTCTTTCTCATCTCTTAATCCTTGTTCTTTTTAATATGTACGCGGAAGATTATTTTCCGCGAAAACATGTCATTTTTCCTCGTCGTTGAAAATCGTACTGGAGGGCATTTGGTATAAAAGACCAACGCATATCCCAAAGGTATCAGTTGTAAATCGACAAATACAATGCGCCTTTCAATATTTGCATTTTTAACCCTTCTGTGTGTTACTCTCTTTTCGGGAGTGGTCGCCCAACGATGTATTGGATTTAACCAAGACTGCACACGTACCAGAAATTGCTGTCGCCCCTGGAGGTGTATCTTTGTAAGAAGGATTGGTAAGTTGGATTAGTAACTTTCATGTCAACAATTTTTCGACAATAGAGGAATGAATTATCAGAGAGAAAATTAATGTAATGAGAAAAGATGAATTTTCAGTGAAGAAGATTTTTGAATCATATAGTCGATTTTTCAAACAAAAAAGACTTAACTTCAACCAGAAACAGTTGCACTTTCAATTAAATATTTGAATTTTTTTTCAAAACTGCGAATGTCCGAGAAAGCTGTTAAATTTTCAACAAAACCATTCAAAATAGCTGAATCTTCATATTAAATCATATTTAGTCATTCATATTAAACCTTAACTGCTGTATTCAACTAAATGAATTCAGCCAAAAAGTTGAATTTTTAAAAAAATAGTTGAATTGTCTACCAGAACAGATAATTTTCAACCAAAAGCTTGAATTTTTGACGTCGAATAGTACATTTCAAATGTTGCTTTTCTTTCAAATTACAGGATGGAGATGCAGAAATTAAGATGAGGTACAGAATAACATCATACTTTTTGGATGTTCCAACCATTTGCTGAAATTTATGCTGTACCAACACCAACAGCGAAATTGAAGAAACGATATCTTGATGTGCAATTATATAAGAAAATATGAGTTTTACAAAGACCCAATTTTTCTTTGCATACTCAATTATCTAGAATGTATTATTTTGGGCAATATTAAAAAAAAACATATGTGATGAAGCATAATTGGCATACATTTATACTTATTATACCATTGAGCCATTTCCCTTTCGGAATAAGCCTGACTCACTCGTTTAGGAAGGGAGTAATGTGGGGAAGAGGATATAATTACTTAGATTGATCTAAAATCCTCACGTTATTCATTTATATAAAATGTTCGTTCCGCATCACTGCTGCTCAATCTTCTTTCTGTGATCCCTCTCAAACTAAATATTTGATCCCTAGATGATCTTCCTGGCATAAATTCACTTTCGATTTCCCATATATTTCCTTCTGTTATTTTTAATACTGTCTACACTTATTATTATTATTGTTATTGCCTTATAATTTGTTTAATTCTTAATTATATCAATAACCTTAGAGGCACATACTCTCTCAATTACGTTTTCTAACACATCGTGTTCTCTAGAGCAGTTGTGGTGCCCTATAGCTTCATCTCCCAATCATTCCTTAAAACCGTCTCTTAAAGCGTCTAGGATATCGTCTGTATCATATAGCATTTCACCCTTGCTATTTCTCATGCTGCCTAACTCTGTACTTTTACCGCCCTTCATATTGATCAACACCCATTTATAAAACAGTTTCTAGCTTCCTTCGAAGCTATTTTGCATTTTCTTTTCTTCTTCTGTTTTGATTTTATCTTTACTTCTCTTGACTAGTAGTTTTACTTCCCTCTTTTTGTGTCTGTAATCATTTTCAACTCTATCTCTTTCCTTATCGCTAAGGCCTAAGATGTTCAACTTTCGTTTATGCGCTTCTTTCTTTTCTTGGGCGGCTGCTTGGATTTTATCATTTCACCACGCATCACCAGACATTCTTCCTACAACCGCAGTACCACACACTTCAGTCGCACCTTTAAAAATGACATCCCGGATCATAGAAAATGCTTATTATCCATTGTTTAAAGTGTACGCTACGGCGAAGTGAAAATGATCAAATTAGTCGAATCGTTTGAGTTAAGCGGAACAAAATTCGTGAGTTGATATCCGAAAAAAGTGAACATTTTTGTTCTGAAATCGAATAATATCTTCTGTTCTCTTTTTCATTTGAAAATTCAAATGTTTGAAAATTCCGAGAAATTATTATGGAAATTATATCCAGTATTCAATTACAGAACCTGAAAGTAAATTATCAATTTATGTTTCTGAATTTAAAACAATTCAAATTCAATCTTTATGTAATTCAATATTGTGGTTAAAATTAATCAGTTAATAAATAATTAAACAGTTCATAACATAAAAACCCTCAAGCGAGTATTTTCATCGAAACAATCGAATTATTTTTACTCCATATTTTTTTTAATTTAAACTTTCATTTCTGAATATAAAATTTAAGTTCTAATAGAATCAATGATAAATCATTCATTTAAGAACATAAAAAGTATTACACAAATATTTTCATTTAAATATTCAATTCTAATTCATTTTAAATTCATACTTTAAAAATTTTCAATTGCATTACTTAAGTTTAAATTATTAATAACCTTTATACAAATTTTATAAAAAATCAAAACATATGTACATATAATCTTGAAAATTGAATTCAGATACTTATTCCGCAACCCCAGAAAAAATTGGACATTTATGTAACTGTAATAGGGCTATTTCAAATATAAATAAACTTTTATTATACAAAATATAGTTAATATTCAAATTGATAATCTCAAATTAAATAATCAATTTATGTTACTTAATTAAAGAATATTGAATTTCAATCTTAATTTGATTTGATATTGTGAACAAAATTAATCAGCTAATTTAGAAATTTTGATAATTTCAAAACTTTTTAACATTTTTTGAAATTTCTGATATTTTAGAAATTTTGAAAATTTGAGAAGTTTTTATAATTTTCAACAGTTTTGAAAT
>CAKNXH010028985.1:0-11407 GCA_932178445.1 Andricus quercusramuli | reverse complement strand
TTTCAGGTTGATAAATTAAATTCTTCAAAATGTAAGATTTTGTTGATAGCATCAGAGTTTTGTTAAATATTGAATGTTTTTAATTCAAAATATTTGAAACTTTTTTTTTAAGATTGAGTTCTTTTGAGTATTTGCAGGTGATACATTAAAAGTCTTTTAAATATAAGATTTGGTTGGCAACGTCAGATTTTTTTAAAATATTGAATGTTTTTAAAATAAGTCCTTTTGTAAGTGTGAGTCCTTTTAAATATTTGCAGGTTGATAAATTGGAAGTCTTTTAAACCTAAGATTTAGATGATGTCATCTGCATTTTTTTTTATATGCAATGTCTTTGAATTAAAATTTTTAACTTAGAATCTCCTTTCCAAGTTTGTTTTTTGATTTTCGCTGAAAATTTAGAAAGTCTACAAAACAGAGTTGTCATAGTAAAAATAAATAATTAGGTACAAGGAAAATGTAATTCATGACATAAACCAAATCTTTATAAATTTTGAAAGATTTAGAATATTTTTCAACTTAAAAATAGTCAGAAGGACTCAAACTTTAACAAATTCATTTCACAGATGTTAAATTAAAAATCTTCATTTAAAAAAATGTAATAATTGAAAAAAAACTCTGTTGACAACCAAATCTTAAATTTTAAGGTTCTGATCTTTCTTTAGATTATAATTTTTAATTTGAGATCTCAAAAATTCCGTTTTTGAATTAAATTTGAGCCCTTTTGAGTATTTTGCAAGTTGATAAATTGGAAGTATTTAAAATGTAAGATTTGCTTGATGTCATCAATTTAAAAAATATATTGAATGTTTTTAAATGAGCATTATTAACTTTTAATATTTTTTAAAAAGTTTGAATCCTTTTGAATATGTTCAGAAGATAAATTTGGTTGATGCCATCTGAGTTAAAAAAATGTTTTAAATCAAGATTTTTAATTTAAAATCTTTTTTTTAAGATTGATTTTGATTTTCGTTGGTTATTTGAAGAATTATAATTCTGCAAATCATATTTTCGTAGTAAAAACAAATAATTAGGTGCAAAGAAAATGTAATTGACAAAACATAAACCAAACCTAGTGTTCTAAAGAGTTTATGTGCTCGGAGAAATTCTCACGAGCATGAGAATATGCTCGACCTTTATGTGCTTTGAGAATTTAATGAGCATTTATGAGCATTTTGAATCAGGGTCTAAAAAATCGTATTTTCTACTTTTACTCATAATAATTACATTATTTCAATTTCGCGGGAAAATGCATCGCTTCAAATTGGAAAGGGTGCTAAATTTAAATGATAAAAGAAATGATGAATCTTCAACCAAAAATATGAATGTTTAACCAAATAGTTAGTTGAATTTTCAACCCAAAAGATTAATTTTCGACCAAAAAGAACTCATTTTCAACAATGTTTATGAATTTTCATCTAAAAAATGATCAATTTTCAACCAAGATTAGAATAGTTAAAATGTCCGAAAAATAAATGATCAAGAAACAAAATGAATTTGAAAAAAAAAAAATTTTGAAAAAAAAAATTGTCATAGTATAAAAATGATTTTTTGACAAAATAATTAAATTTTAAACTAAAAAAGCTAAATTTACCAACCAAAAATATAATATTTCAATTTGCAGTTAGAAAAGTAAATTAAATAATACGAGTTTTCAGCTAAATTAATTAATTTTCAACTAAAAATATACATTTTCAAGCGAAAATGGAATAGTTATATCTTCAGTTAAAAAAATTAATTTTCATCTAAAAAGAATCGAATTTTCAACCAAAAAGAAAAAAAATTAATCAAATAGTGGTTTTTTCAATCCAAAAGATAAATTTTCTATCAACAAAAAAAAACTAATTTTCAACTAAGCAGTTTTTTTCAATGAAAGAAATTAATTCTTAACTAAAAATAGAATAGTTGAATGTTCTACTAAACAGATCATTTTTTAACGGAAAAGATTACATTTCTATCAAAAAAAGGAAATTTTCCACAACAAATATAATAGTTAAAGTGAATTCTCAACTAAAATGATGAATCTTCAACTAAAAAAATTTAATTTTCAACCAAATACATGCATTTCAAACTAAAAAAATAAATTTTCTACAAAAAATAAAGTAGGATTATTTTCAACCAGGAAGATTAAATTTCTATCAGAAAAGATAAATTTTCGACAAAAAATGGAAGTTATATTTCCAGTTTAAAAAATGAATTCTAAATAAGAAAAATCTCATTTTCAACCAAAAAGATCAATTTTCAACCAATAAGATGAATTTTTAACAAAGGGTAAAGGGAATTTCCAACCAAAAGGATGAATTAGTCACCAAGAAGATTAAATATTCTCCTAAAAAATTCGAGTTTTCAATAAAATACAGGAATTTTAAACCAGATATCTGAATTTTCAACTTAAGAAGATAAATTTTGAACTAAACATGTACGAGTTAAATTTGCAGTTAAAACAATTAATTCTCATCTAGAGAACATTATTGTCAACAAAATAATTAAATTTTCAGCATAAAAGGAGGTTTCAACTAAAATGATGAAACATCAACCAAATAAATTCATTTTTAAGAAAATAGTTCCACTTCCAACTAAGCAGTTGAATTTCCTACCAATTAAAAAAGATGAGTTTTCAACAAAGTAGGTTTTCAACCATAATAATAAAATTAATTTCAACTTTAATTTATTGAAAATTCCCTAACTCTGTCAGGTTTTCCCTGACATTCTCTGACTTTCTGGAATTATCTGACCCTTGGCAACTGTGTAATTTAAAAAAAAAGTATATGTTTATTCACACTGTAGAATGTTTTTGTAAAACTATATGTAATAAGTGTGATATATATTTGTTTAAACAATAAATGCTTTAAATTCTCTTTAATGCTCTATAAATGCTCTGTTCGGGCTTAAATGCTGAGCATATTCTCGAGATCATTTGCTCAACATAAATTCTTGAGCATTTAAGAACTCTAACCAAACCTTTATACATTTTTAAAGATTTCAAATATTTTTCAACCTACAAATAGTCAAAAGGACCCAAAGTTAAAAAAACATTATTTTACAGATGTCCAATGAAAAACCTTACATTAAAAACATTTAATATTTGAAAAAAAGTCTTTATGGCGCAAGATTTGGTTGAAGTCATTCGAGTTTTTTAAAAATATTAAATGTTTTTAAATTAAGATTTTTAATTTAAAACCTGTACAGTATCTTTTCTTTAGGTTTGAGTCCTTTTGACTATTTGCAGGTTGATAAATACTGGAAGTCTTTAAAAATGTATAAAGGGTATATAAATTTGTTTGATGCCTTCAATTACATTTTCTTTGTACCTAATTACTTGTTTCTTTTTTGAAAACTCTGTTCTATAGAATTATAATTTTTTTAATTCTCAACGAAAATCAAATTTTTCATATTTTTTCTGTATTAACAAACGGCAATGAAAAATACATTTTTTCAAAATGCTTTTTGTCTATGAAACATAACCTTGAAATTCAAAATAATTTCTCCTACACCGTGCATATATAATATTAACTAATAATTCGTATCTTATAGGCATGAATAAACTTAGTTAAAGATTACAGGTAGAACAATAAATGCAGATCAATAATAATTGTTTCTAAATAAAATATAAAAAATGATCTTAGAAGATATCGAAGACATGAATATTTGAGGTTATGCGAAATATTTTTATTCATGACATTTACAAATCAGTTGTTTCAATTCAAAATTCATTTCAAAGTTCTCTCATTATTATAAACAATTTTAATATAGTAACATTTAGCTGTCATTCACATATGGCCTTACCGCTCTCTGATTCTTGAACAATCTTAATTTTTTTTATTTTATAGGTATTGTCAAGCTATGAAAAGTGGAAATAAACTTGGCGAAATATATAGAATTTGTTGGTGCTCGTCTACTCACGTTAATAATCTTGAAAAATATTGATTCGAGGCAAAATTTGATGAAATTCCCCAAACCGTTCTCGTCAGTTTCGCCATATTTATTTCTGTTGCTTCTTCCCCCTTCCCCTCTTTCAATTTTCAAGTTCAACCGCTACGCTTTTAGTACGTCTTTACCGACCGAGTTCATTGTTAGTATTTGGAGCGGCAAATTCAAATTCGGAGCATCTTTTATCAAATTTTAGAGCTAACATTGAAAGGTGACCAAGGTGCTTAGGAAAAACCTGTAAATCAGTGCATTTCATTGGTCAGGAAAATTTAAGTTTAATAATAACTGTCTAGGAAAATAAATTTGAAATTTTTTAATTTAAATAAAAAATGGTTACATTCTGTTTATAAAAGGTTCTATGTTGAATATTACAAGATTAAGATTCTGGTCTTGGAAAATTAATCGTCAAGGCAAATAAAAAATTTGACAAGGAAAAATTAAGTGATTTTGCAAATGAAGTTTTACAGCCACCTTGATGCAATGTTATCATCTCTGGTTCTTGTTAGTAATTCATTTGCCTTATATTGATATTTCTTTTTTTTCCAGTAGTTTCCTCCTGATAATTATATTTTTAGTTTAAATTTTTTTATTTTGTTGAAAGTTGAACAATTTTATTTACAAGTAATTATTTTTTATTTAAAATTTGTCCTTTTGGGTTGAAAATTTAACTGAAATCTTTCTGGATCGGAAATCCAACTATTTTTTTTTTAATTCGTCGTTTTACTTTAGAAATTGATCCGTTTTAGTAGAAATTTCGTCTTTTTGGATAAAAATGCAACTGTTTTTTATTTAAAATTGAAATCTTTTCTAGTTGAAATATCTACCTCTGTACATTATATTCGTTGCAAATTGATATTTTTTATTGAAAATTGAACTGCTTGTTTAAAGGTTGAACCATATTGTAAAGAATTAATTTTTTGTCGAAGATTCCTTATTTTACTTGTAAATTTATCTTTTGGTTATAAGTTGAACTATTTTGTTGAAAATTCGTTTTTTTTGGGTTTCAAATTTATTTTTTAAATTGAAAATGTAACATTTCCAGTTTTCATTCAAAATTGATCTTTATTAGTTAAAAATTCGTCTTGTTTTTTTTTTTGAATGAAAATTTATCTTTTCTTTTTTTGGTTGAAATTTTTTAGTTGAAGGAATTCAATAGTATTCAAGGAATTCAAGAATTTAGGGAATTGAGAGATTTCATAGAATGTAGAGAATTCGACGAATTCAGAACATACAAGAAATTCAGGGAATTCAGAAAATTCTAGGAATTCAGAATATTCAAGGATTTTAGGGAAATCAGAGAATTTCTGGGATTTCAGAGCTTTAGAGATTTTAAGTACTTAATTTAGTGAATTCATAGAATTTAGAATATTCAAGGAATCCAGAGAATTTTCGAGTTTCAGAGCTTAGAAAAAATTCACGAAATTGAAAGAGTTCAGAGAATTCAAGAAATTCAAGGATTCCAGCAATTCAGAGAATTCCGAATATTCAAAAAAATCAGAGAATTCACGGAATTCAGGATTTTAATAGAATCAGTGTATTTCCGGGATTTCACAGCATTTAGGAAATTTAAGTAATATAGGGAATTCAAAGAATTTAGAAAATTGCAGGGTTTCAAAGCTTTATAAAAATTCATGAAATTAAAGTAATTGAAGGAGTTCAGAAAATGGAAGGAATTTAGAATATTCAAGGAATCCAGAAAATTTAAATGATTTCAGGAATTTTATTCAGAATATTCTAGAATTCTAGAGAATTCTGCGAATTTGAGGGATTCAAAACATTAACAGAATTCAGAAAATGCAGAATATTCAAGGGTTTCAGGGAATTCACGAAAATAAAGAATTTCAGAATATTCAAGAAATTTAAAGA
Source organism: Andricus quercusramuli (assembly GCA_932178445.1). NCBI lineage: Eukaryota > Metazoa > Arthropoda > Insecta > Hymenoptera > Cynipidae > Andricus > Andricus quercusramuli. Next base: position 5,614 of record CAKNXH010028985.1, on the reverse strand, counting down.
ATTCAGAATATTCCAGAAATCTAGGCAATTCAAGAGAATTTCGAGGATTTTATAGCATTTAGAGAATTCGGAGAACTCGAGGAATTGAGAATATTCAAGAAATTCAAGGATTTTGAGGAAATCAGAGGATTTTGGGAATTAAACTGAATTGGGAATTCAGAATATTCATGGTATTCAGAGAATTTCAGGGTCTTAGGGCATTGAAGATATTCATGAAATTGAAGGAATTGAAAGAGTTTAAGGAATTCAGGTAATTCTGGCATTTCAGGAACTCAGAGAATTACGAATATTCAAGGATTTCAAAGAATTCATTCGGAATATTCAAGGAATTTAGAGAATTCAAATTTACAATATTCTAGGATTTCAGAGAAATCAAGGAATTCGGTATATTCAAGGAATTCCAGTATTTCATAGAATTCTGCTAATTATAGGGTTCAGAATGTACGTGAAATCTTTCAGAACATTAAAAGAATTCAAAAAATTCTGAATATTAAGGGATGTCAGGGATATCAGGGAATTTAGGAACTCAGAGATTTTAAGAAATCCAAGAAATGTGCAGAATTTATATTACTCTAAATCTAAAACTTTGAATTTTGAACAAAGAAATAAAAATTAGGTCCATTTTTCAATTAAAAATTGTTTAATTTCAAACTTTTATTTAAGCAGTAGTGGAAATTTCATGTTGAAACAATGATTTAACTAAGCATTGGTTTTAATTATTTTGTCAACTATAAAATATAATTATTTTAAAACGATACAATTCAAGCTGAAAGCTGGTCAACAAGACATGAAATTTTCAAATTGAGTTTTAAAAGGTTTAACAACAGGAAAGGCATACAACTTTTATAATATTTAAAATCATTCTTACTTTTTTATAATAATAAAATAAGAAAGTTACAGAAATTCTGCTTGATATTACAAAATTGTAATTGTATTGGATTTTAAGTCATAAAAACATACAAACTTATTAACTGAAACAGAAATTTAAAGAAAGATTGCAAGTAAAACATTTAAAAAAAATTAGTTACCAAGTATTAATTTAATTTAATTTTGTTGTATTTAAAAAAAAATTGAAGAAAAGTTTGTTTTTTCGTTTCTAGCCATTTTTATAAGATAAATTGGATATACTGCATTGACTCGAAACAAAAAATCCAATTTCTAGTTTTAAATTGTATAAAAGTTTATTACGTGTTATAAAACCTAATTACTCTCGAAGCTATGTACCTCTCATATTATACATATTATACAAATCGCATGCTTATAAAAAGTGTGAAAAGTCTCTATAAAAATGATCTTTATATATATATATATATAAAGGTTGGATTCTTTCTAAAAAAAGGATTAGAAAAATCTCTCGTTAGACAGACACTCTCATTTTACGAGCTAACTACGTAAAACTACTTACGTAATCGAGTCTCAAGTATTTAATTCAGGTCAGTTCGTTTTCTAACTTTTTTTTCTGATCAAATTTTCAATACCTCTTAAAAGTTGCCCACTTTTCCACCTGAAAAATTTGTTTCTAATTGGCCTATATCTTCGGTTCGTTCTTTAAATTTGAAAAAGAAATTTAATTTTTTTTCAAAAATTATGACAAAAAAAAAAATGGAGAGACAAGTTTTTTGTTCAATTTAGAGTTTTTTTGAAAATTATGCAAAAAATACGTTTTTTTAATTGAGTTAAATTCACACATTTTTGGAAAAAGTTGAATATATCAAAACTGAAATTTCTTCAGTCTGAATTAAAGAAATTTTCCCAAAATCGTCAATTTCACCATTTTTTCTATTTTGGAACACTTTGAACACAACAATAAAAAAGCCAAAATCAAAAAAGGAAAAAGTGAAGATTTTTGAACGCTTTGAACACAAAAAATGTCAATGAAACAAAATAACCGCATGTTTTTTTATTCGAACTAAGGAAATTTCATGTTCGACATATTCAAAATTTTCCAAAAAAATGTGCATTGAACTTGATACAAAAAAAAACATGAATTTGCACATTCAAACAAATTCTAAATTGAACAAATTTTTTTTTACATTTCTAATTTTTTATTACTGTTCACTCGCAAAATCTGTACATACCAAGAATTTGTCAAAATGTAATAAACAATTGGAAATTGGGAGAAACTTTTTTTTTGTCAATTTGACCTTTTTTGATTTTGAAACGCTTTAAACACATAAAAAATCAAAAAAGGAAAAATGGATGATTTTTGAACACTTTGAACACAACAAAAAAAGCCAAAATCAGAAAAGATAAGATTTACCAATTTTGGAATGCTTTAAGAATCACAAAAAAAATATTGTTGATGAGAGAAAAAATAGTGTAAATCTCAACAAAAATGTTCAAATTAATTAAATCATTTCAGCTGACGAAAAAAAATTCTGGATTAACATCCGAAAATTGATTTTTTTTCGGTATTTTTTTTTCTCTCTTCATTGATTTGAAAATTCAAATAAAGTTTCCCTATTAGTTTAAAAATTATAGCTTATTTTTTATATGTATTTTTTACTTAATTTAGAATTTTTTGAAAATATGCGAAAAACATGTGCTTTTTATTGAGTCATAGCATATATTTTTGAAAAATTTGAATATGTCGAAGCTGAAATTTATTCAGCTTGAACCAAAGAAACATTCTTTCATTTTTCTATTGGGGAAAAATACTTGTTTCGTGATTTAGGAATTTTGGGATTTTTTCGCAATTTTGGAACGTTTTAACACCACGAAAAAGGTTTATTTTTCATGAAAGCAAAATAATGGGACGACTGAAAAATTCCCAACAGAAAATTGTCAAAATATCAGAACTAGAAAATTCCCTTATTTGAACAATTAAAATATTTTTCTATTAAATATTATTTATTTAATAAGATACAGTAATCAAATATTTTTATCAAAGGCATTTTTTTCAATGTTTATAGTCTTTAGAATTATTGTTTGAATTCAAAATAACAATAATTGAACAAATATATTTCTGGACGAAATTTTGTTTGAGAATGTGCATAGTATTTTTAAGAAAATTTAAAAACGTTCTCAAAAATCGAACTTTTAATTTAAAAATGAAAAAATAAGTTTCGAAATAAATTTGTGCTGAATTCAATCCTGCATTTTTTTCAATTATTGTTTCTTTAAATTCAAAAAGTTATTTTAAAAAACCTTTAAACATTTCTTAAAAAATGTTGTGAAAATATTTGAAATTCGTATTTTTATTAAATAAACAATATTTTTCAAAAACAATTTTTTTAATTGTTCAAATTCGGGAATTTTATAATTCGGAAATTTTCTAGTTCAGATATTTTATTATTTGAGCATTTTCAAATTTGGTAATATTATAAACTGTCGGGAATTTTATTATTCTGGAATTTTCCATTATTTGAATTTTATTATTCGGTAGCTTTCCCATTCGGGAATTTCAAAATGCCGGGAATTTATTCTTTTCCCAAAAAAGTGTGGATTTAACCCAATAAAAAAAACATGTTTGCCGTCTACCCGACGGCTGATTTAAGATTCCCGATTTTTTTCGGCCAATTGTTAATTTTTCCCAGCCATTTGAAAATGCTTCAATAGATCTGAATGATTACAAAAAATTTATTTTTTTTATTTGGAGAGATTTCTAAACATTTTTAGAGGATTTCTGATTCGGAACAGGACATTTGGGAAAAAATCATTTGTAACAGAGAATTTAGTAAAATAAGTATAAATTATTTTTCGAAAATTCCCTGCTCCAAAGTCACAATCACATTTACAGTATTACCGAAAAAAATTGTTTTTGTTCCATGTCAACAATTTCCTGTTCCAATCCAGAAATAGAGTCATAAAATATATAAAGCACTCAATTTTCCGGTAAAAAAATGTCCGGCTTTACCAATTTCACGATCAAGTGTTTACGCAAAGTTAAAAAAAAATTAATTAAGCGATGGAGGGAGGGATGAAAGGATCGAAATTAATTCCGATCCCTCAGCTCAAACGATTCAATTAAAATTCATTAAAAATTCAATCAGAAACAAAAGTTGGAAGACGAACCGGTTTAGTATTTACAAAATGTGTTAAATCCTTAAAATAATTCTCTAAAAATGTACATTTAAGTTTTCTCCCTATTGTTAATAATCTCATCGATGTTCTTTTTCAACTCCTCCATTTCGAGAACATCCAGCGGAACCGAAGTTTGGGTCGCAATTTCTCTCCCGTCTGCAGATCCATCTGTTTGGATTCGTTCCTGAGAATAAGGAGGTAGATTTGCCACCAAATCGACGATTCCCCCTTTTCTCGAGTTATATTTAGTCTTAGTATCAGTCTCAATGTCAGTACTTTCTTCAGAAGTACTGCTTCCTCTTCGGAAAAAAGTCCTTGCCTTCTTCGCGAATTTTTTTCTTAATTTCCCACGACGAGAGCGTGAACTGCCAATTTTCACTTCTTCGATTGTCAAGGAGGTTCTTGAGTCGAGAGAATTGCTTCGAGAATCTAAAGAATATTCAACGGCGCCTCTTCGAGCTATAAAATTTGGTAAAGCAGCTGCCCAGCTTGAGCTGACGGCTCGAGATGCGACAGAGTTTAGGTCGAAATTCAGGCCGGCTGGATCCTCGTGAGAGCTGCAAAAATTGATGGATAAGCGCCCGTCGTCATTGAAGGTGTGCCTCTTTGCGAAAGCTTGAGCGATCACCTCGTGCTTTTTCCACTTCTTTTCCTCCTCCACCTCGCGATTAAAATTTCTGTAAAGGAAAGGGAAATTAATAAATTAATTAATTAATAGGAAAATTCAAAATCAGTGTGGCTCTTTTAAAAGCAGTTGAATTTTCAACAAAATAATACAATTTTTCACCAATTCTACTATTTGGTGGAACCGAAAATATACCTGTAGATTTTTCAATTAAAAACAATTAAATTTCTACTATAAAAAATAAGTGTTCGAACAAAAAATGTTAACTTTTCTAAAAAAGATGAATTCTCAATCTAAATGGGCGGATTTTCTATCCAAAAAATACGAGTTTTCAACAAAAGAACAGAATTTTCAACAAAAGAACAGAATTTTCAACCAAATAGTTGAATTGGTAACCAAAAGAAATTAATTCCAAACCAAACATATAATAAAAGAATTTTCAGATAAAATGAAATAGCTTTCAACCAAAAAAGATTACATTTTACAGGGTTTTACAAAATTTTAGGACAAACATATTTAGGCCTTCTAAAAGTTTAGAAGAAATTTAAAGTCTTTAAAAGTTTAAAAATATATTTAATTTCTTCAAAACTTTTAAAATTCCTACATATCTTTCAAATTAAATCGAATTATTCCTACAATTTTGAAAAATACTCCTAAATTTAAAAAATATCCTTAAAAACTTTCAGATTCTTTCTTAAAAATTTTGGAAATCTTTTGAGATGTTTTAAAATCATTTTAAATAATCTCTTAAAATTAATTTCTAACCTAAAAAAATCATTTAAAATTTTCCCAGAAGTGTCAAGAAATTTTTTTATTATCTTGAAACCTTTCAATAACTTTAAAAAGCTTCTAAATTTTTTGTTCGAAATCTTCAAAAATATACATTAGAAATTTTGTATAATCTTTTCAAGATTAAGCTTCTTTTTCAATCATTTCAAAACTTCTAAATATTACTTAAACTTACTC
>CAKNXH010028979.1:0-10903 GCA_932178445.1 Andricus quercusramuli | reverse complement strand
TTTATTCACGTTAATTTTGAGGTCCATGTTCTTCATGCTTGTGTTAAGTTTATTCAACATTCTTTCCAAGTCTTCGACTGATTCTGCCATAACAATCTTGTCATCCGCGAAAGCCAACCCACGTACCTTGACAGTTTCGAGATCTACACCATCTTCGTCGAAGAGGGCAGTTCTTAGACACTTATCCATGAATATGATAAATACCCACGAGGACATAACGCATCCTTGTTTCACGCCTTGCATGATATCGAACCAGTCACTCAGTTTCCCATTTACCCCTACACTCGCTTTGCTACCTGTATATATTGTTTTTATTGCTTGTAGGAGCCCTTTGTAAAAATCTGAAAAAAATCTGAGTACAATATTGAAATGTTAAGGACACAATTCATATGGGCCATATACAAGTCATCAGTAAATAGCGTCAACTCTATTAAGAATGACCATTGTTGCCCTGATATGGCCTTGAGCGACCTTTGAATGTTATTGTAGAAAACGAAAAAAAAAATGAGTGCGATATTGAATTGCGAGAAACAAAATTCATGCGCTCTAGGAATGAATAATCAATGAATAGCATCAATTTGATTAGGGATGAACATTTTTCCTCTAAAATGGGCTTGAGCGACCTTTGAATGTTATTGTAAAAACCTAAAAAAAATCTGAGTGTAATATTGAATTGTGAGGAGCAAAATGCATGCACGCCAGGAATAAGTAATTAATGAATAACGTGTATTTAATTAGAAATGGTTATTTTTCCTCTAAAATGACCTTGAGCGTCCTTCGGATGTTATTGTATAAAGCCACAAAAATTGAGTGCAATATTGAATTGCGAGAAACAAAATTCTTGCGCGCTAGAAATGAATAATCAATGAATAGCGTCAATTTGATTAGGGATGACCAGTTTTCGTCTCAAATGGGCTTGAGCGACCTTTGAATGTTATTGCAAAAATCTGAAAAAAAACTGTGTACAATTTTGAAATGTGAAGAACACAATTCAGACGCGCTAGATATGATTCATCAGTAGATTGCGTCAATTTAACTAAGAATGGCCATTTTTGTCTAAAATCGAGTCTAAAAAGGCCTTGAGCGACTTTTGAATGTTATTGTAAAAATCTGAACAAAATCTGAGTACAATATTGAAATGTGAAAAACACAATTCAGATACACCAGATATAAATCATCAGTAAATAGTGCCAATTGAACTAAGAATGGCAATTTTTGCCCTAAAATGGCCTTGAGCGACCTTTGAATGTTATTGTAAAAATCGGAAAGAAATCTGAGTACAATATTGAAATGTGAAGAACACAATTCAGACGCGCCAGATATGAATCATTAGTAGATTGCGTCAATTTAACTAAGAATGGCCATTTTTACCTGAAATCGAGACTTAAAAGGCCTTGAGCGACCTTTGAATGTTATTGTAAAAATCTGAAAAAAATCTCAGAATAATATTGAAATGTGAAGAACACAATTCAGATGCGCCAGCTATGAATCATCAGTAAATAGCGTCAATTTAATTAAGAATGGCCTATTTTACTCTAAAATGGCCTTGAGCAACCTTTGAATGTTATTGTAAAAATCATGAAAAAAATCTGAGTACAATATTGAAATTAGAAGAACACAATTTATAAGCGCTAGATATCACTTATCAGTAAATAGCTTCAATATAATTAGGAATTTCTATTTTTGCCCTAAAATGGTCTTGAGCGATCTCTGGATGTTATTGTAGAAAGCCTGAAAAATTGAGTGCATTATCTAATTGCGAGAAAAAAATTCATGCGCGCTAGAAATGAATCATCAATGAATAGCGTCAATTTGAACAGGGATTGCCATTTTTCCTCTAAAATGGGCTTGAGCGACCTTTTAATGTTATTGTAAAAATCATTAAAAAAATCTGAGTACAATATTGAAATTAGAAGAACACGACTCATACACGTCAGATATGAATCATTAGTAAATAGCGTCAATATAATTAAGAATTTATATTTTTGCCCTAAAATGGCCTTGAGCGACCTTTGAATGTTATTGTAAAAATCTAAAGAAAATCTGAGTGTAATACTGAATTGTGAGGAGCAAGATGCATGCACGCCAGGAATAAGTAATCAATGAATAACGTGTATTTAATTAGAAATGGTTAATTTTCCTCTAAAATGGCCGTGAGCGACCTTCGGATGTTATTGTGGGAAGCCAAAAAAATTGAGTGCAATATTGAATTGCGAGAAAAAAAATTCATACGAGCTAGAAATAAATAATTATTGATTGGCGTCAATTTGATCAAAAAAGATCATTTTTGGCCTAAAATGGTCTTGAGCGACCTTTAAATGTTATTGTAAAAATCTGGAAAAAATCTTAGTGCAATATTAAATCGTAAGAAATAAAATTCATGTTCGCCAGAAATAAATAATCAATAAATAGCGTCAATTTGATTAGGAATGGGCATATTTTCCCTTAAATGGCCTTGAGCGACCTTTGAATGTTATTGTAAAAATCTGAAAAAATCTGTGTACAATTTTGAAATGTGAAGAACACAATTCAGACGCGCCAGATATGAATCATCAGTAACTAGCGTCAATTTAACTAAGAATGGCCATTTTTGCCCTCAAATGGCCTTGAGCGACCTTTGAGTATTATTATAAAAATATGAAACAAATCTGAGTATAATATTAAAATGTGAAGGACACAATTCATATGGGCCAGATATAAGTCATCAGTAAATAGAGTCAATTCTATTAAGAATAACCATTTTTACCCTGAAATGGCCTTGAGCGACCTTTGAATGTTATTGTAGAAAATAAAAAATAAAAAATGAGTGCGATATTGAATTGTGAAAAACAAAATTCATGCGCGCTAAAAATGAATAATTATTGATTAGCGTCAATTTGATTAAAAATGATCATTTTTGGCCTAAAATGGTCTTGAGCGACCTTTAAATGTTATTGTAAAAATCTGGAAAAAATCTGAGTACAATATTGAAATGTGAAGAACACAATTCAGACGCGCCAGATATGAATCATCAGTAGATTGCGTCAATTTAACTAAGAATGGAAATTTTTACCTAAAATCGAGCCTAAAAAGGCCTTGAGCGACCTTTGAATGTTATTGTAAAAATCTGAAAAAAATCTGAGTACAATATTGAAATGTGAAGAACACAATTCAGATAAGCCAGATATAAATAATTAGTAAATAGCGTCAATTTAACTAAGAATGGCTATTTTTGTCCTCAAATGGCCTTGAGCGACCTTTGAATCTTATTATAAAAATCGAAAACAAATTTGAGTATAATATTTAAATGTGAAGGACACAATTCATATGGGTCAGATATAAGTCATCAGTAAATAGCGTCAATTCTATTAAGAATGACCATTTTTGCCCTAAAATGGCCTTGAGCGACCTTTGAATGTTATTGTAGAAGAAAAAAAATGGGTGCGACATTTAATTTCGAGAAACAAAATTCATGTGCGCTAGTAATGAATAATCAATGAATAGCGTCAATTTGATTAGGGATGACCATTTTTCCTTTACAATGGGCTTCAGCGACCTTTGAATGTTATTGTAAAAATTTGAAAAAAATCTGAGTACAATGTTGAAATGTGAAGAACACAATTGAGACGCGCCAGATATCAATCATCAGTAAATAGCGTCAATTTAATTAAGAATGGCCATTTTTCCCCTAAAATAGCCTTGAGTGACCTTTGAATGTTATTGTAAAAATCATGAAAAAAATCTGAGTACAATATTGAAATGTGAAAAACACAATTCAGACGCGCCAGATACGAATCATCAGTAAATAGCGTCAATTCTATTCAGGATGACCATTTTTGCCCTAAAATGGCCTTTAGCAATATTTGAATGTTATTGTAGAAAACCAAAAAAAAAATTGAGTGCGATATTGAATTGCGAGAAACAAAATTCATGCGCGCCACAGATGGAGAATCAATAAATAGCGTCAAATTAATCAGCAATGGTCATTTTTCCTCTGAATTGGGCTTGAGCGACCTTTTAAGGTTATTGTAAAAATCATGAAAATAATCTGAGTACAATATTGAAATCAGAAGAACACAATTCATACCCGCCAGATATGCATCATCAGTAAATAGCGTCAATTTAACTAAAAATAGCCATTTTTGCCCTAAAATGGCCTTGAGCGACTTTTGAATGCTATTGTGGACAGCCAAAAAAATTCAGTGCAATATTGAATTGCGAGAAATAAAATTCATACGCGCTAGAAATGAATAATCAATAAATAGCGTCTATTTGATTAGGGACGACCATTTTTCCTCTAAAATGGGCTTGAGCGACCTTTAAATGTTATTGTAAAAATCTGAAAAAAATCTGAGTACAGTATTGAAACGTGAAGAACACAATTCATACGTGGCAGATGTGAATCATCAGTGAATAGCGCCAATTTAATTAAGAATTACAATTTTTCCATACAAAGGCCTTGAGCGACCTTTGAATGTTATTGTAAAAATCTGAAAAAAATCTGAGTACAGTATTGAAATGTGAAGACCACAATTCAGACGCGGTAGATATGAATCATCAGTATATTGCGTCAGTTTAACTAAGAATGGCAATTTTTGCCTAAAATCAAGCCTAAAAAGGCCTTGAGCGACCTTTGAATGTTATTGTAAAAATCGGAAAGAAATCTGAGTACAATATTGAAATGTGAAGAACACAATTCAGATGCGCCAGATATGAATCATCAGTAAATAGCGTCAATTTAGCTAAGAATGGCCTATTTTAATCTAAAATGGCCTTGAGCGACCTTTGAATGTTATTGTAAAAATCTAAATAAAATCTGAATGCAATATTGAAATGTGGAGAACACAATTGAGAAGCGCCAGATATCAATCATCAGTAAATAGCGTCAAATTAATTAAGAATGGCCATTTTTTTCCTAGAATGGCCTTTAGTGACCTTTGAATGTTATTGTAAAAGTCTGCAAAAAATCTGAGTATAATATTGAAATGTGGAGAACACAATTAAGACGCGCCAGATATCAATCATCAGTACATAGCGTGAATTTAATTAAGTATGGCCATTTTTCCCCTAAAATATCCTTGAGCGACCTTTGAATGTTATTGTAAAAATCATGAAAAAAATCTGAGTACAATATTAAAATGTGAAGAACACAATTCAGACGCGCCAGATACGAATCATCAGTAAAAAGCGTCAATTTAATTAAGAATTACAATTTTTCCCTACAAAGGCCTTGAGCGACCTTTAAATGTTATTGTAAAAATCTGAAAAAAATCTGAGTATAATATTGAAATGTGAAGGACACAATTCATATAGGCCAGATATAAGTCATCAGTAAATAGCGTCAATTCTATTAAGAATGACCATTTTCGCCCTAAAATGGCCTTGAGCGACCTTTGAATGTTATTGTAGAAAACAAAAAGAAATTGAGTGTGATATTGAATTTCAAGAAACAACATTCATGCGCGCTAGAAATGAATAATCAATGAATAGCGTCAATTTGATTAGGGATGACCATTTTTTTCTCTAAAATGGGCTTGAGCGACCTTTGAATGTTATTGTAAATCTCTAAATATTTTTTTAAAATTCTGAAACAAATCGAAGGTCATTTTTCAGGGGTGCCAAGTTAAATTGAAAAAATAAGCAAAAAAAATCACCTCATTCTCATACCTTAATATTTGACAATCTGAAATAGTTTTTTTTTTATTATTATTATGATACCATTAAGCAAATATCAGATTTTCAACCAAATACATTTGAAATAAGTTGAGCATATGAATATACTATGGTTAGTTTAAAATAAATTGGAAATGAAGAATTGAATTGAAAAATAGAACTGAAATCACAAAAAAAAATTTTCCTTCGACAGAAACTTCTACTTAAGTTTCCTTTAGGTTCAGAAACAACGCAATAGGCATCCCATTTTCGCTATCTTATTCAGGGAACATCGTATGGAAAGAGATTATACTTCACTTTTGTAAAAAAGTTCCTGAAATTCTGTTTTTTTTTTTTTTGCTGAGAAAAGTCATTTCCTATTTTCTCAAGTATGTTTTTCACGTACAAAATAAATAAGTAGCGAACTTCTGAAGTTTCATTAAACGTGAACGGATAATTAAACATATACAAATTTATACATTTTTTTATATTTATATTTACATTTGTATACAAACGTATACAAATTTTATTATATAGGGTTTTTGGATCGCTGATCTTAAATTCGTTTTGAAAAATCTCAAAAAATACTTGATTCAATACGGTGAATCAAAATTTAAAAAATGGTTCGATTTGAATGCAAATTTTTGTGTATAGGCTTTTTGACTCTCAAATGCGTTTTCAAAAATCTCAAAATAAAATGGCACATCTGATATGGCGACCAAAGAGCTGAAAAAATGATTTGATACGAATTCAAATATTTTTGTGTGGGTTTTTTGGGTCGCTGATTTCCAATCTGTGTTTCCAACTTTCGAAAACAGAATAGAGAATCCAATATGGCAATATTCGTCTTTCACCTGTCTGTTTCGAATTTTTTCTCATTCATATGTAGTTCCCATTCATCATTTGGTCAATGATTTTTTGCAAATCATTTCATATTTCTGAAATATAAATTATTTTCAGAATTATTCAAAGAATGCTTACGAAACATTTCACTGATATAGTGATTCTATTGCAAAGGACAGATTTCCTGTGAACCATTTTCGATATTCCTTCACCATCCTGGGACTTTTACCATAAAAACGCACATGCCCCTTCGTCGCAGCTTATTCAGCAATTTCTGGAGAAACAGGCCTTACACACATTTGGCAGCCCCAACGCATTCCTGATCTGACTCCCTGTGATTTCAGGCTATTTCACAAATTAAAGTATCCTTTAAAATGAAAACATTTTCAAGACCTAGATGAAATAAAACAAAATGCGAGGAAGCGCCTGTTAGCAGCCATTCATCGCAGCCTATTCAGCAATTTCTGGTGATTTTTAAAATATTTTCTGCCTTTCACAATTTCAGCCATTGACCAGAATTTACTCTTATTTCTAATACACAACCAAGTCGGATACTTTCCGGATATACCTTGTATCTACGATGCATACGATTATTATGAGTGATTTCGATTACAGTTTATACTAAAACGATACGGGTCATAAATTTGAAAGTAATGTTCATTGCAACTGACTATAGCGAGACAAGTATCGTTTTTGTGATGTGACTGTTATTGCTATTGAGAGACAAGAGAGGCGTTCTTTGTTCGAGACGTTCATTACCGCATTTTGATTGATTTATCATTGCCACGCAGTGAATGTGGGCAAACATTAATATTCAAGTACTAGAGTGTCGTCGGGTGCATTTAATGAACATTTTCAGCATTAATTATTTTCGTCCCTTCCCACCCGAATGATTAAAATTTAAATGGTGTGTATTCAATATTGATAAGTTAGAAATATACCATTAAATGGGGTAATTTCGGACATGTGGGGTAAATGCGGATACACCTTAATTTCCTAAACTGATAGGATAAATTACTCAAAAATGTTCCGAGAATCTGGAATCAGTTTAAGCCTTAAATGGTTCCAGATTTTGGTTAAAACCACCCTGTTTAAGTAATTTAAAAAATCAATTTAGAAATGTCCTAATTTACCCTACATATCAGAAATCACCCCGTTTGACGGTATATTATAAATTCGCTTATGGAGGAATTTTTCTCTCAAAATATTATTTGGCAGTATCAGCTATAATAGTGAAGGAAAATGATAAAAGTGCTGTTTGAAAATTCGAAAAAATGACGGAGATGCGGGATTTTCAAATTTTTTGTGCCTTTTTTTGTGAGAATTCCATATTTTTGTTTCTAATTAACCGATTTAACTTTTCACGATCACAAATTGTTCGTAATGGCATGGAATTTCATAATTATATTTCTTTAAAAAAAATTGAAATAACCTTCTTTGAAAAAAAGTGTTATTTAATATAAAAAAATGTGTGTAAATGAAGCCATAAATGTACAAAAGCCAAAAAGCTCTTTTTGGAATAAAATCGCTCGACAGTTTGATTTTCAACAGATTTTGATGAATTTTTTTCATGACTCCAGGGCTACCATATTTAACTTGTAACTGCTATTTTTTTATTTAAGCCAAAGTTAAATTTTTTATTTAATAAAAAAATTGTGTTTTTATAACTTTCAAGATTAATGTTGTAAATAAATTATTGAAAAAGTTTCATTTTTCATGACTTGCAGTGATTAATTGTTAACATTCATAGAGTTTTTTAAACAATCATTCTAAACTACACGGTTTGAAATTTTTGGTATTAATAGGCTCATTTTTTACGATTAAACTGAAATTTTTTTTCGATTAGTACCTGTTATCATATTCTGTAATCTAACAATATTTTTACATTTATTCAGAGAATTATTACAAATAAATTCTCATTTGATCATATTTTCGTTTTCAAAGATTCACGACTCTTAATACCATTTGAAAAAATGTCCTCAAAAAAAAATTAAAATCCCTTTTAATCTTCGAAATCCGTATAAAATTGAAATTCTTAGAAATTCTTTCGAATTCTTCAAATCTTGCAAAAATTCCTTGGAAAAAAATACCCTTACATAATTGAAATCCTCTAAAATCTCTTCAAATTCTTGAAATCTATTAAAAATATTTTCAAATCTATAAAATCCTTTAAAATCCCTTAATTCTACCTTAATTCTACCTAGCCTAGATTGTTCAAATTTCTGAAGCCTCTGTCCAATATTTTTGACGATTATTGAAAATACTAATTTTCGACGAAAAACACTAACATGATCCAAAATGATTAAAAATTCTAAATGTTGTTCGAATTATAATGATTTTTGCCTTTAAACAAAGTATTTTGGTACAAAACGTTAGCATAACCCAAAATTGTTAAAGGATTCAAAATATTATTTAAATTATAATTACACTTGGTTTAAAATACGTGAAATAACAATTTTTGATGTAAAACGCTAATGTAACCTAAAATTAGCGAAAAAACACTAAAAAAACCGAATAACCTTGATTAAAAAATTTTTTTGAATTTATTTAGAAATGCAAATATCATTTAAGATTTATCAATGTAAAATTTCAATATAACATTTTCAGTTGAAATAATTCATTTTCAATCAAGGAAAAGGGAATTTTCAACAAAATGGTTGAATTTCCAAACAAACTGATAAATTTTTGATAAAAAAAATGATTTATCAACACAAAGTGTAATAGTTGATATTTCCACCAAAAAATATTTTCATTTTCAATAAAAAAACCGCGAAACCAAAAAATAACGATTTTCGACATAAGAGTTGAACTTTTAACCAAGAAAGATTGTTCAATCAACAAAGAAGAAAAATCTTATCCAAAATTTTGAGTTTTAAAGTACTAAAGACGAATTTTCAAAAAAGAGTTGAATTTACATTACAAAGATATGCATTTTATATCAAAATAATTGAATTTTTTATTAAAAAAGACAAGTTTTCAATAAAATAAGAGAATTTTCAACTGAAAAAGATCAATTTTTCAACAAAAATGGAATAGCTACATTTTTAGTAAAAAAAAAGATTTTCCAAAAAATTTATTTAATTTTTACCAAAAAAAATTAACTTTTAACTGAAATGATACATATACAAGCAAAAAAATAAATGTGTAATAAAATAGTTGATTTTTCAACCCAGAAGATGAATTTTCTACCAAAAAAGACAAATTTTCAACAAAATAGATGAATATTTAGCTAAAAAAAGGTCTATTCAAAAAAATAGAATGGTTTAATTTTCAATCAGGAAAATATGTTTTTAAGCAAATGGAATATTTTAGTAACAAAATAGTTCAATTTTTAATAAAGAATGAAATAGTTTAATTTTCAGTCAAAGAAATAAGTTTTCAAGTGAATAAACTGAATTTTCAACGAAAAAGTTAAATTTTCAATCGAACAAATAAATTTTTTAACAAAAAGATTAAATTTCTATAAAAAAAATGTCGACAAAGACTGAAGATGAATTAATTTCTTACCGTTTCGAAACGATTCAAAAATAATAAAAATTTATAAGATATTTGAAGAGTTTTGATTTCAAAAGATTCCCTTAAATTTCGAAAAAGAGTAGAAGATTATAAAGAAAAATGTTTCAATTTGGTATGATTAAAAAGTCAAAAAAGATCGAGTAATTCAATGAATATTAAGGAGTTTTTAAGGGAGTGAAAAAGAATTTAAAACTGTAAAAGATTTTCAAAAATTCGGATTTAAAAAAAAAAATTCAAACCAAATCTTTAGAAGGATTGAAAGAATTTTGAAAGGTTTCAAGTGAATTAACTAATTTTCTTAAAATTCCTAGGAAAATTTGGAAGATTTTAAGACATTTTCTTTATATTTTGAATAACTTTTCAAAATTTCAAAAGAAATTCGAGTTAGCTAAAAATATTTTAAGGAATCTGAGAGGTTTTAAATATTCAAAAATCTTTTCTAATTTTCTCAAGAAAATTATGAAATTTATATTTATATAAACTTAAAAACAAACTGATAATACTTATTTTCTTGTAATTTCAATATTTGTGTGACTAAAAAAAATATTCAAAAATCCTTCAGTGTTACATAAAAATATTGTTTTATTATGGAATATGGTTATTATATGAACAACAAAATATTTGGTTGACCGAACTAAGTTTTTTGGCTGCATTCACCTAATATTTTGATACATGGAGTATTTGGTTGATTCAACCGAAAACTGTAGTTCGGCGAATCAAATATTTTTGTTGAATTAACAAAAAATTTGATATAATTTTCTGATGTTAAATTTCGTCGATCTACTGGTCAAATCATGTTCTGGTGAAACGAGAAAGAATCTGTCTCAGCCCGGATTTGAACCGGGAACGCCATTATCCATGAGTGGAGCGTTAACCAATTACGCCACCGAGACATCAGCAGATATTTTCTTGT
>CAKNXH010028973.1:0-10701 GCA_932178445.1 Andricus quercusramuli | reverse complement strand
CGGTAAATTTGCGACGGTGGCGCCATCTGTTGGTACATTGGAAATCTGCATTACCGACCGAGGCCACTTACCGACTGTCGGTAACTTAGCATGGAACAGAACCTGCTCGGTCGGTAAGTGGTCCAGAACTCCTATAGCTATACTACTCAAATAGAATCTTCTTTAGGTAAAACTTCGTCTTCTTTGGTAGAAAAGTAATGTTCTTGATTGAAAATTAATATTTTTGTCTTAAAATTAAATTATATAATTAAAAGTGTATATATTCTGTTGAGAAGTCGTCTATGTTGTTTGAATCCCACAGTTTTTGATGTAAAATTCATCTTGTTTTGTTGAAAACTCAAATTTATGCTTAAAAGTTGAAAATTAATTTTTCTAACTAGAAATTCATCAATTCCATTTTGTTTGCAACTTGATCTTCTTTATTTAAAACCTGAAATATTCGAATTTTATCACTCAAATGATAAGAATAAAAAATTAAGGAGATAGTAATTCAGCGCCTCTCAAGGAAACCAAATTTCTATTTATGGACTGATATATAAAATATTAACAATAATATCTCAGAAGAACAAGGCTGACGCCTATAATAATGGCACACAAAAAAAAAAGAAAGTTGTCTGAAATCTTGACCAGACTATGTTTTTCTTATGTTTTTGAGGTCGCTGAATCGAAATCCGTTGTCCGTTTGGCCCCATCAGGTAAGAATTTTTCTCTAACCTCAAAAAACACCCAAAAATAGCCAAAATAGCACTTTTTGTTTATAAAAAATGTAACCCAACCACATTTTAGCAGGTTTTTTGGGTCAGTGGATTTAAGTTTAATGTTGGTTAATCCCTGCTCCGAGCTACTCTGCTCCTAACCTCAAAACCTTTAAACCTAACCTTAAACCTGCCTCCAGTTAGCCAGAATGAACGATACTGCAGTTGTAGGCGCGAAATAAGCCCAAACAAAGTTATCTTGTGTTTAATGGCCGCTAAGTGTGGATCTGGAGCTTTTTTTTCGGAAAAGTCCGTGTCCATCCCTAACCTCAAAATATGCCCCCTCCCCCCGAAATTGCCAAAGTAGTCCGTTTCGTAATTCTAATGTGACCAATGGCGAAATTTTAATTTTTTTCAGGTCACTTTGATTGATCCTATCTTTCCTCGTATCCCTTTGTTTCACAAATCACGGTTAACCTAAGAAAAGTCGGAAACAACCTCAAAAGTCACCTTAATTCGCGAGCCTAGTCGATCCGTTAGTTCGAAAACGCATACGACCTCAGTAAGTTTATGACGTCGCCGAATCCGAATTTGAGGTTACTTTGCGCTCTTCGAGTCAGGGATTCATCCTAACCTCAAAACGAAAATTAGGAATAGCCTGAATAGCCCGTTTTTTGCTAAAAATGAATCTTGTCTACGTTTTTCATCCATATTTGGGCTCAAAGAGATGGAAGATACTATTTTTTGTACATTCTTAGGGCAGCACTCACGCCCGGGCGTGAATTGGTCGGGCGCGCCCGACCAATTCTTGCCCATTCCAAACGCTATTGAATAAATTGGAAATAAAAAGTGTTTGCATAGCTGAATTCAAGTTGAATCAATTTATTCGATCAGGAAAAGATAAATCAAGTACTTATATAGATCATATAATAAGGATCCACTTGCCATTGAATGGATGAGGTTGAACTCCTACATGTGGATACTAATTCTTATTGGTAAAGACAATAATAATTGTCTTCAACAAATATTTTTCTGGAGAAAGGAAACTGAACTTCTTTCGAAAAAGACTTGCAAACCATGATACGTTCAGTTTTTATTATTATTTGTAATGACAAGTTACACATTTTTTCAATTGAGTGAATGACGTGGATGATTGTGGTTTACATGCTGTACTCTAAAATAGTTGAATATGGGGCGAAGGCGGCCTACTGGGGCTTGCCCCCTTTCATATGTAGTTAATGGGGTAATCGTTCCGCTTTGCATATTCATTTTTACCCGTTTTCTACTGGTAGTAGACGGAATGTAGACATATATTCCAGCAAGATAGGTACTACTCTCCAATATTGCAAAAACGTCAACAGCAAATGTTGATAATGCAATGTGTTCTTGCTTCGGCATCGGCACATATTGATTTCGTCCTTCGTATAATAAAATTCCTTTGTCTGCAGGAAAAGTGTATTTCCGAAGTTGGAATACCAGGTTCGGATTTTTAACGGAAGTAAGGAGCATAAACTGAAGTTGGTCAAGTCCATATACAGATCCGTCAAAAGAAGTAAGCCTGGTAGGAGGGGTCAAGCACCTGGAAGCAGATGGTGGCCTGCCACTAGGAACACCAGCAAAAGTGGTGTCACTAAATAAGCACGAATTTTACATATTTTGAGTGAAAAGCAGGTAGAAAATAAAAACCAGAATGAATAAATAAATGAAAATTATGTTATCTTCTAATCTTTTTAAAACTTCTAAAACTTTGAAATATTTATTGAAATATTTAAAAGTTTTTATAATATTTTTTTGGAATCCCGCAAAAATGTCAAACATTGTTTGGAAATATTTAAGATTCTTTTCCAGCGTATTTGAAAATCTTCAAAGCATGAAATTAATGTTTTACATTCGAACCAAGCAGAAAAACTATAGCATTTAAAATTTTGCCAGAAATTGCATTGCCGGAACCGGACATTTTTTGTTAAAGGCATATTCAAAGCAATCTAATAATAATTTATTAATAGATGAATGCATAAATCCTGATTTGATAGGGTCAAGGGGTTATGAATAGAATCATTTTTCATTCTGAAAAAGGTGATCTAAAAGTTATTTTTCGGAAACAGAAGATACAAAATTAACTAGAAATGTGACGTAACGATAACTAGTTTAGTTTGCAAAGTAACTTACCCATCAATGTGGTTTACATGCTCTATTCTAAAATCATGTGTGACGCGGCGAGTGGGGCCTACTGGAATTTCGGCGAGTTCATCTGCAGTCAATGGGTTGATTGTGCTACTTTCTATGTTTATTTTTGCCCGTCCTATAAATTTGGTGCGAGGATTATGTTTATATATTCCAGCAAGTGTATTATCACTTGTTGTTATTGCAAAGACATCACCATCAGATGTTGATAATACAATTTGTTCTTTGTGTGGCACAGGCGAAAAAAATTGTAGTCCTTCGAGTACTTTAATTCGTTTATCCGCAGGAAAAGTGTATCTTCGAAGTTCGAAAACCCGGTTCGGATTCCTATTGGATATAAGCCGAATAAATTGAAGTTGGTCAAGTTCAAATCCATTTCCATCAGAAGAGGAAAGCCTGGTACGTGGAGCTATATAGCTGCCAGGAGGAGAATGGGATCTTGCACGTTGAGAAGGTTCGGCGGGAGAAGAAAACCTGAGCGGAGGATGAGGTATGGCAGGAGGAGCAGGAGTGGCAGAAGCATTTTGTCTTTCAGAAGGAGATGAACCGCCACGAGAAACGCCGCGAATAGGGGTGCCGTTAGGCAAACAATCGAACTGGAAACTTAATTCTGCAAGAAGAAACAGACAAGTATTGTTCTAAAGTTTTAAACACTACAAAATAATTTTAATTATGATACCCCAAACTCGGGAAAATTGACTGCTATTTATCCGATTCAGAGGGCTGGATACCCATAACTTGTTTTATCTCGTGTATTCACAAATTTCAATTATTTCGCATGTGTTATAGATTAAATGACAGCTTAAGGTTTATAGATTTAGTTTACTTGGATGCAACTCAATTTAATTATTAGGTTGCTCCTATTTATGGAACAGAGGTACGTTTACAATAAAATGTGTTTTTTAATATACTAATATAACAAATGTTATGTTGTTATTATATAATACTTAAGCTTTAAGTAAAACAGATTAATTTTAAACCAAAAAGGAACGGATTTTCAACAAAATAGTTGAACTTCGAACCAAAGTGATCAATTATCAAATAAAATGATGAATCTTCAACTGGAATAATTTTATTTTAAACCAAAGAGATAAATTTGCAACTAAAATAATGAATCCTCAACTGGAATGGTTAAATTTTCAACCAAAAGGATGAATATTTAACCATAAAAATCAATTTTCTGCAAAAATACGAATTTTCAACAAAATATATGAATTTGCAACCAATTTGTTGAACTTGCAACTGAAAATGATACATTCTTAACCAATAGTTGAATTTCACAACAACAAAAAACACAGAACAATTTTCAACAAAAAATAGAATGGTTAAACGTGAATTTAAACAAATTAATTCTTTAAAAAAAAATGGGGTTCCAATCAAATAGTTCACTTTTCAACCAATGTGGCTAATTTTCAACTAAAATGATGAATCCTTCACTGGAATAGTTGAATTCCATACCAAAAAGTACAAAAAAATTTCATCAAATATTTTAATTTTCAAATAAAACGGATCAATTATCAATCAAACAGTTAAATTTTCATCCAAGAAAGATACATTATTAACCAGGAATGGAAAAGTTGAATTTTCTGTTAAAAAAAAATTCTATAACAAAAAAAAAAACTTTACAATCAGAGGTAAATTTTCAATCATAATTGTGAATCTTCAACAAAAGAATTGATTTTTAACAAAATAGTTACAATTTTCACGCAGGAGTTAAATTTTGAATTAAAAAAGATGAATTTTCGACAAACACTGTTGAATAATTGAAGCTCCAACTAGAAAAGATTTTAATTTCTAATACAAAACAGTCAAACTCAACCAAAAAATACAAATTTTCGAGAATAGTTACGCTTTCATTCAAAAATACTGTTCAGTCAACAGAGAAAACCAATTAAAAACAAGCTATTGAATTTCCAAGGGAAAATATGAATTTTCTACCAGAAAGATTAATTCTCTACCTAAAAGGACGATTATTCAATAAAACATAAGAAGTTATTATTAAGTACAATAAAAGACAAAAAAACAAAAAGGGTACTTAGCCTAATATTTCATTTGGTTAGGTTTGTCCATTTAAACGAAAACTTGTATTCAATTTATTTATGTCTATGAACTATTGGAATAGAAGTAAATTTTACTATTTAGTTCAATTTATTGTAGAAACTAATATAAAATAAGCCATATTAATATAAAAAACACAACTTTTTGATGTTTTATAATAGGGACATGCATTATGGAACACCGGCACCAGAGTCCAAAAGTTGTTTCATAGAATGCATATTTTGAGAAAGAATTTTGATTTGCCGCAAGTTCAGAAATGTTTTTGGAATCATGTGCATAGTATAATATTATATTTACCAATCGAACTAAGTATCACTGTCAAGATGGAGGCAACCGTAGAAACGATCTGCATTTTTTGCAATTAGGAGGCAAAGTGGCTTATACGTTAATAGATATTTCGCTTGACAGTGTATCGAATTATTATTCTGATTTGTTGTTACAGTCCATATTTGATTTTCTCATAGCACCTGAGTGGTAAACAGAAAAACCAAACATTTCGCTTCTATCGTTTTATTCTTATCGCTGAAGTGATAAGATATAATCAATACCTAGAAGCTGTATTCATCTACGCAGTTTCTTACTGCTTTATTTATCATATTTGATAGTTATTTCGAAGTTTCTTATTATGAACAATTTTTTTTTCATCTGGGAAAATACTAGAAGCTACCCAGAAATATATATTTGGTTATAATGAAAATGAGACTGCTAAGAAGAAACTTCTTGCGCGTTTTGAATTAGCATTTCTCAATTAGATCAATCTTTGAGGACACAATCTTCGAATTATTGTTCACTTTTGCAAATTGATTATATGCGAATAATTACATTCAAATATTCAATTATGATCATTCTACAAATAACTCATTTCTGAATATTAGAAAATATATCCATGGTGACGTAAACGTGCGCATTTAAATAACCTGGTATAAGAAATCAACCCCTGAACTTCAGAGATTGATTTGGGTTGGGTTTCACATGAACTAAAGGGACCTTGTGTCATAGGAAAATTATTATTAGTAAATCATTATAAACCTATAATAAATGTCTTCAATAATATTTTTGTGAGGAAATTAAACAGAACTTTTCTATGCCTTTCGGAAAAAGACTGGCTGGGGCAATGACGAAAGATGCAGAGAATCATAATAATTTGAATTTTTATAATTATTTGTAATTACAAGTTAATCGTGATATTTTAACTGACTGAATGCCGTGGATGATTGTGGTTCACATGCTGTATTCTAAAATTAAATGAGATGGGACGAAGGTGGCCTATAGAAATTCCCCCTTTTCATCTGTGGTTAATGATGTAATGGTTCCGCTATGTATTTTCATTTTTACCCGTTCTTTAACGCTAGAGTGAGGAACGTATGTATATATTCCAGCAAGAAGAAAGAGGCTTTCGGGATGCTAGTAGGCGTGATCAGGGGGCTGAGGGAGGACGTGAGGGGGACTAAGGAGCAGATGGAAGGCATGAGGGAGGACTTGAGAATTAGAGATGAGAGATAGGAAAAGGAGGTGAATGAGCTGAGGGAGAGAGTAGAAGGATAGGAGAGGGAAAGGAAAGAGAAGGAAGTTAAAATAAAACGGAAGAGGAGATCGGGAAATCGGGATAGGGAAAGGATAAGGGCAATGGAGTTGAGAATAGAGAGAAAAGAAAAGGCAGACAGGAGAAGTCATATCATGATAAGAGGGTTGAAGCTAAAGAGTAGAGAAGAAAGGGAGGGCATGGAAGAGCTTCTACAGAGCATAGGGTGAGTTAAAGGCAGTATAGGGAAAATTAAGCTGGAGGGGAGGAAGGAGAAGGAAGTGACGGTTGTGGAGTTGGAGAGCGTGGAAGAAAAGTTGGGGGTAATGCGAAATAAGAACAAGATACAGGATGAGGGAGTTTTCATCGATATCGGAAAATAAGAGAAGACGGGATGATCTGGGTGTGGGACGAGGAGAAAGAGGTGTTGAAGGAAGTGCAGGGAGATTTGTTTCGTAAGAAGTAGGGGGTGGGGGTAATGCAGGGTAGAGAAGTAGTGAAGGTGCTGTACTGGAACGTAGCAGGGGTAAAGAAGAAGAACGAGGAGTTCTGGTGGTATGTCCAGGAACTTGATGTTGTGGGACTGGCAGAGACGTGGGTAGAAAGAAAGGAATGGGATAGAATAGAGCCAAATCTGCCAAGGGGGTATAGGTGGTGACTCCAGGAGATGGTCTGCGTGAATAAGAAACGAAGGGCCAGTGGGGGGATTATAACCGGGGTTAGAGATGGATTAGAGGAAAATGTTCATGGAGAGGAAGAGGGGGAGGGAGTGCAAACGAGGGAAATAAAAATAGGAGCGCTAACTTGTAAATTTGTGACAGTGTACAATAAGGATGGGATGGAAAGAATTAAAGAAAGGGTGGAAGACCTGCTGGGTGAAGGGAAGGGGTGAGCTTCGAAAGGAAATCAAAGGATAAGATAATAAATAAGCAGGGGGAGATTCTAAGGGACTGGATGGAGGATAGAGGCTCGGACGTGGCGAATGGTATGGCAACTGGGGACGGAGAGGGAGAATACAAATATGTAAGTAAGGTGGGAGTATCCATGATAAACTATATGGTTATGAACATGCAAGGATGCGAGGAGACGGAAAAATTCGCAGTAGAGGGAAGGGTGGAATCAGACCATCAGCCATTAAGTCTGTGGATAAGAGGGGAGGGTTGCGGAAGACAAAGCGGGGAAGAAGTCTCGATAGGGGAGATGGTGACCTGGACGAGGGAGGCGATAGAGAAGTATAAGGAGCAGCTAGGAAAGGTACGCTTTGGAGAGGAGTCGCTGTAAGAGATGTGGGAGGATCTGAAAGAGAAGGTGAAACAGTGCGTGCAAAAGAGGGTATTCAGAAAGGAGAAGAAAGGAATGGTAAAGCCATGGTGGGATAGGGAATGTAAAAAGATGAAAAGGAAGGTGAAGAGAAAGTACAATAAGTGGAAAGAAGGTAATGCAAGAAGGGAGGAGTACGTATAAATGAGGAAGGGGTTTAGATTGATGTGTAAGAAGAAAGAACAGGAAAAGGAGAAAGATCTGGAAGAGGAGTTAGCAAATGTCAAGATAGAGGGGGACGTCTGGAAGATAATAAATAGGTTTAGGTGGAGCCATGCACCTTGAAGCAAGAGACTCGGATCTGACACGAAGACGTGATTCGGCGGCAGGAAAATAAGATCTGGCAGGAGAATGAAGTTTGTCAGAGAAAGAAGAAGAAGATGAAGGTGGCCTGCCACGAAAAACACCAGCAATAGGGGTGGCACTAAATAAGCAGAAATTTTTTTATATTTTCATATGGTTTTCTATATTCTTTCTTATTGAAACAAATTGTTGGGAAATTTAAATTTTAGCTTTCAAATTCATGATATATATGCTGGATTCATCAATCGCATGTAGTTGATTGATTTAAGAAAAAAAAATTCTGAATGGAAAATAAAAATTTCGAATAAATATTTATTATTCTTCAAAAAATTCAAAAACATTTCCTACCATTTTAGATATTTCGAAACTGTATCTGGACAATTTTTAAGAGCATTTTTTTTTTGGTTTACAGGATTTTACCAAATCTTGGCGAAAATTCGAGAATTAAAGATATTCAGGACTTTTTGAACATTGAGGAATCTTGTACACTCCTATTAAACTTTTCTCATTCGAAATCTACAATATCTTAAACGCGCAATATTCATATCAAATCTCCTGATGGGATTTCATTCCTGAAATGTGGTTGATTGAGTATTAAGTAGTATTGTAACTCAAAATTGTTTCTGAAAAACATGGAAAGAAACTAAATGATGGATTTTGTATACAGAATATGCACAAAGATAGTTAAATGAATAGTTAAGTTTCTTCACAGCTTGAATTATTATCCTTGATGATTTGCTGTAAATTATGTGAAACGTTTATAAGTTTTGTTTGACCTTTTTTGACATAGTTGACCTCACGTATCCCATTCGTATTTATTTTAGTTAAACTCAAATAGAGTTTGAAAAATAATGGCAATTAAGATAGAATGCATATTGTGACGCAATATTTTTCATTTGCGGCAAGTTCAAGAATGTTCTTGAGATCATATATGTAGTATAGTATTATATTCACCAATCGAACTAAGTATT
Organism: Andricus quercusramuli; assembly: GCA_932178445.1. NCBI lineage: Eukaryota > Metazoa > Arthropoda > Insecta > Hymenoptera > Cynipidae > Andricus > Andricus quercusramuli. Next base: position 1,648 of record CAKNXH010028973.1, on the reverse strand, counting down.
GCTTCTGAGTGTTAAACAGTGAGTCCGCACATTTTTTTCCCGTCGATTTATTCTTATCGTCCTAATATTTATTTTCATCGCCTGAGTGATAATATATAATAACATACCTAGATGCTATATTCAAGCACACTATTCTCATTTGCTTAATTTAATTTTTTGAAATAGCTAGTTCAAAATGTGGGTGGGTTTTCTGTAAACTTCATGTCCTGATGAGTTATCAGAACTTTTGTTAACCAGTACATCCAAGAAGGGGAATTTTCCGTTTTGTTCAATTTCATAGTGAACTGGATATTAGGATGTAATTGAATGATGAAATCGATAACGATGTTGGCTATCACGTGTGAAATTGGAGATCCCATTGCTGTTCCTGAGGATTTTTAGTAAAATCGGTTATTGAATGAGAAGTGGGTATTATTGAGATAGTGTTCTATCAAAGGTATGAGATTAGAGGGGGAGTTGGCAAAGGATTTAATAATATTGATTCTATCAGAGATTGGGACTCACGTGAAGAGAGATACTTCATCGAAACTCACTACCATACCTTCGGGTTGAATGTGAATCTATAATCTTATAAAATCTTATAAAATTGATAGTGTCAAAAGAGTTTAGAACATGTGTGATAGTTTCCTGTGAAAGGATTCAGTTAAGTATAGTAGCTGAGCTACTAACATCGTTTGCTTTCTTGAAACACTGTAGAGGAACATCTAAATCCAAATTAATTCTACATAAAACAAGTTTCCTTCTCTTGAAAGGAAGAATGTAACATGCCAAATTTGTGATAGAGCACTGTTTCTCACTCAGCACTACTTCTCACGCAATAACCAATTCTACGAACAAACCTTAGGAGTAACAATGGGATCTCATATCTCACCTGTGATAGCCAACATCTTCATCGAAAATATAGAAAATAAGATCTTCAATTAATCCAAGCTTAACCGGAATTTCAGTGCCGTTACGTTGACGATATTTCTGTCATCGAGATGCATGGACTAGATGAACTACACAAGTTTTTCGATTTCATCAATCAATTACACCCTAATATTCAGTTCACCAGGAAAATTGAACAAAACAGAAGATTGCCTTTTTTGGACGTACTGGCTTACAAAAGATCTGATAACACATGAGGACGTGAAGTTTACAGAAAACCCACCCACACAAATAGATACCTAGATGCTCCCTCCCGCCACAACTATCTCAGAAGCCATCAGTCATCAACTCCCTTGTATACAGAGCTATCTCAATAACAGTTAGTGATAATTTACAAAGGGGACTACAAAATGTTCAACAAATCCTAATACAAAACGATTACACAAACAAACAAATTAATAAAGCAATAAGGAAATACACTTAAAAAAACAAATCAACACAACCTACTGAAGAAAGAGACAGAAAAACGACCACCATCCTACCCTACATTCAAGGTGTCACAGAACAAATAGAAATAATTCTCAACAAACACAACAACCAAACTATGTTTGAACCCCCTACAAGAATAGGGCAACCTCTAAACAACCCTAAAGATAAGAAAGCACCTTTCAGTGATCCGGGAGTATATAAAATCCCTTGTTTTTGTAGCAAAGTCTATATTGGAGAAATCGGGAGCTATTGGTTAAATTAGTCCAATCCAAATAATTTTTCAAAATTCCTT